>PVKA01014187.1:0-38224 GCA_004027165.1 Ctenomys sociabilis
GGGCTGGTCTCTGAGGGCTTTGGTCTATTTAATTCTTTTCCATGGTATTGATGATGACTAGGTGACCAAGTGCTTGCCAAGCAGTAAGTAGAACCAAGCACAGCCTTTGTTCCTCCAATGAATGAACATAGTCTATGCACAGTTTAAATTTAAGAAAGCATCTGGTTTTATTTGGGATCTTGTTTTCTTGTCAGGGCCTTCAGAAACCTAAATTTAAAAAAATCAACTCACACATTTGAAACCCTGTCACCCTGTCATTTGCCTCATAATCACCATATTGACAAGCATAAGGAAGAAAGCAAAGAATCCATAAGACGAGGCTCTAGCATGCTCGTCTTCAGAGGGTGGTCTGCTGTGAATGAGCGCTCTCTGGTCACCAGGAGGCTACTTCCCTTATAGGTGGCTCCAGGTCACTTGGCAGTCCCATTTCAAATTATGGCACTTTGCAGGGCTGCTGTCATTGAGGCCAGAGGCTTGTGGCTGGGAAAGATCACTGAAGCTAGCAAATACCCAGAGACATTCAAGCTCTGTTCAATTTATGTCAGTATGCCAATGACGAAATTCACAACTCAGGGCTGCGGTGCCTGTCTGCTGGGGCAGATCCCTTCCCACGGCCAGTGCCAGGCCATAACAGGTGCTCCTCTAGCCTGTTGTTGTGATGACCAGGAGACAGCTTGGGAACGCTGCTGACACCATCGGAAGGCTCAACTCCCTGACCCACTTATGCCAGCACCAGCAAAATCAAAATCCCCTGAGGCCGACAGCCAGCAGAGAAACAGTATTTCTGTATTGTAAATCTCCTTGTTCCTGAAAAATGGTGGATTTTCTGCAGTGTTGCCACAACTGATTCTATTCCTAGAATAGAAACAAAAATAAAATTGATGGAGTAAAGAGATTCTGGTCAAGATATCTACAGGTATCACAGAGTTCTAATCTTGACTCTATATTGCGGCATGTTCTGCTTTCTTCCCAGAACTCTGTGACAAAGCAAGGCTGCGATACCACTGTAAGTCCATGGAAACAGCCCCGACTCTTAGTCCTGACACACACTACGATGTCCAAGAGAGCTGTAAGACTTTGGCTGCAAGGATAAAAACCTGGATTCCATTCATGGCTCTGACAGTCTCGATGAGGGCAGGCAAGCAGCTCAGGGGCTGGAGACCTTGTTTTCCTTATGATTCTGAGAGGCACGGTGCTCTCTACATACACGGGCTGTATCCTCCCAGGTTCACACATGCAGGCTCCTGGAGCTTCTCTCCATGCGCTTGACGAGCTCCAGCACAGGTGTGCGCTCTCTATGGAAGCTCACCTGCTTTATTTATAGCTAAAGGAACCGGAGCCCCTGGGCCTCAGCAACCACCCAGCATTGTGCCACGAATGACCTTGAGTCCTGCTCTGTGGTTCCCGCTCTCCTATGACCTGCCCTTCTCACTGGGACATGCATAGCCTCACCAAGCACTTGAGATTATGGCAGTGGTATAGAAACGGGAGCAATGCTCTGTTTCAACAGGTTTACTGCAACTTGGGCTTAAGAAAGGTGAACACTGGGTAAAAAGAAGTACTTGCCTAGGGCTCATCTGTCCTTGGTTTCTGTGAATGTGACCACAGGGTAATGGGACCTTAGTGATGGTCTGGATTTCTATGTGTCTCACGGTCCTTTTTTTTTTTTTTTTTTTTTTTAAATAAGGTCATCCTGCATTGTTAAGTTTTCCAAGCTGGGCTCAAGGTTGTCGTCCTCTTGCCTCAGCCTCTCAGAGTGCTGGAATTACAGGTATGTGCCACCATGTACAGCTCCCGTGCTCCATTCTGATGTGTGTCTCAGGATCAGAGCTGACGGGGCCCGCTCAGGCCCTGGAGGAATGGAGCCCTGATGTCCTCAGCCAGGCCGCAGAAGTCTATCCAGCTGCCCAGCAGACCCTTCTGACGGATACATTCTGGGTCTGTACTGCCAAGGAGGCCAGCCTGTGGGCCAGCGTGTGGGCCCAGGAGGCCACTGGTCCTTGAAATGGTGGCCAATGTCACGTCGGAACTGCACTTGAAAGCTTATTTAATTTTACATTTAATTTGCATTTAAAGTTACACAGTCACATGTGGTTAGTGCAGACCGAATCCCGGCTTCCGCTGGGCTGAGTGTGCTTGTCTCCGTACTGAGGATGTCCTTTCCCTGAACTGCTTCTTCCTGCGTTAGTCATGCTTGTCTCCACAGCGCCCTCTCTTGGTCGCTGACGACTGACCCAGGGCAGGGCCGGCTGCTGCTTCTGCGGCTGTTTCTGAGCCGCAGCTACAGCTTTTCTACAGCTTTTAGCTGTTTCTAAATCCAAATTTTACATTTTTTCTCTCAAAAATTTTTTTCTGATAACTTTCTTTGGCTACTCCCAATTTTCAGACATACGACTGAACATAACAACAATAAAAACCTGGTTATATTTTTAGGCTTTCATCTCTCTAGCAAGAGCTATTTTAAAAGAAATCATGCTTCTTCTTGTGTTGACTCTTTGAAAGCTGCTCTAAAGCCCACTTGCAATCTGGCATAACTGAAGTCTGAGGTAATAGTAACGCCAGACTTCCAGTAGCACAGGCCCAAACTTGGACTGTTAACCTTGAGTTCTATCTATCTCACTCACACATGCCGTCTGTCAGCTCCACCTTCACCAAATACACAGGGTTGGACACCTGTCCCTGCCTTCACTGCCACTGCCCCATCCAAGCCACTGTGGTTTCTCACTGGGTTAGGGCAGGAGGTCCTGCCCTGGTCTCCCTGCTTCACTCCCGTGCTTTTATAATCTGCTTCTACCAGCACCTGAGGGGACCCAGTCCCCTTCCATGGTTCTCCTTCTCACTCGAGAATCTCACTCATGGTTCAGAGCCTCTTGCTGCAGACCTGCTCACTGACACACCCCCAACTCTCCTGGCAGCCCCAGCCTCAACCATCATCCAGGGCACACCGTAAGACCTCCTCGGTTCCTCTGGCGCAGTGCTCTGCCCTGGCATCTTCTTAGCCTGCCCGTCAGTTCCTTCAGAAGTGGAGTTGCTACTCCCCTTGCCTCACTTCACTGTTAGTGTTTCACTATTTCTTTTCTTTTTTGGCAGAACCAGGGACTGCATTCAGGCCCCTGTGCTTGCCAGGGAAGCGCTTATTCTACTCAGCCATCTCCCCAGGGCCCTGAGCGTTTCACTCTTTCAAGCACATTCTGTGTAGTTTTGTGTGTTTTCGCTCTCTCCCATTCTGGAATATAGGTTCCCAAGTTCTGGGGTGTGGTGATCTTTTCTGTTCACTGCTGTGTCTTCAGTGACTAGAGTGCACCTAGCCCTAAATAGGCACTTGTGACTATTCAAGTGACTTCATGAAGACAGGGCCTCGAGTTCTGTTCTGTTTTTTGGTGTTAAAAGTGGCTTACTTCAAAACAACTGCCTGCTGACATGGATACATCCAGAACCCTTGTATCAAAACACACTGTCTAATTCATCAAAAGCCCTGCATCATGGAGATAGGTTCTCAAATCTCCTATGACAGGATATTTTTTAAACTGGGGTGTTGATATATAGTGAATAATAATAATAATAATGCACACATTTCAAGGTTAATTTTGGTTGCTTTAGCATGTGTACACTTCTTAAAACATTAGCTCAGTTGCGAACATCTGAATGTACCCAATTCCTTCCCATATGTCTACAGGCTCCTTTGTTCTGTCCCTCTGGGCACTCTACTTTCTGTACATGGGCCCTCACATGCCCTCTGTGAGATGAGTCTGTGTGCTCTAGAGCTCATGTAGTGAAGTCCTACATTCTGTACATCCTCCCCTAGCTTTGTGCTCTCAGCACAATTATTTTGAGCATCATCTATTTTGATCACTCAGTAGTATTCCACCTTTGTCCCCTCACCTGATCTATTTGGCTAGCTTTATGCCAATACGATCATGTCTTGATCCCTATAACTTAGTATTAATTCTCCAGCTTTGTTCTTTTTCAGAGTTATATGCTTTTTTAGATCTTTTACATTAGAAACTTTAGAATGGGTTTATAGAGTTTAATTCCACACAGCAGCCATCTGGGAATTTGTCAGAGAGTGTGTAGTTCACAGTTCAATTTATTGAAAGTTAATATGTCAACAATATTAAATCCTCTGAGGTATGAAAATAACATCTATTTACTTAGGTCTTCTTAATTTTTCTCAACCTTCTATCCATTTTCAACCTAACAAAAGTATTTGAGGCCTTGAATATCTTTTGTAAGATGTTTCCCTAAGTAATTCTTTCTTACATGTATTTTTAAATGATGCTTTTTTTTTTTTTTTTTTTTTGTCTTTTTTGAGGCAAGGTCTCACTATGCAGTTCAGGCTGGCCTTGAGCTCACTTTGTAGCTCAGGCTGGTCTCGAACTCACAACAATCCTCCTGCCTCAGCCTCCCAAGTGCTGGGATTACAGGCATGCGCCACCACGCCCGGCTTAAATGATGCTTTTTAATTTCAATTTCAATTGTTGACTATTGCTAGACTATAGGTAAACAATATTTGCATATTTATCATGAATCTGATAAATTCCATTGTTACCTTCAGTAGATTTTTTTTTTGGTTAGTGATGATAGATGCCATCAAATTTTCTGCATATGCAATCAAGTTGTCTGTAAATAAAGGTGAGATACATCCAGTCTGGATGTCTTTTGTCTACTTATTTTTCTTTTCTTTTTTTTGGCGGAACTGGGGATTTAACCCAGGCCCTTGAGTTTGCCAGGGAAGCACTTATTCCACTGAGCCATCTCCGCAGCCCCCACTTATTTTTCTTGATTAAGTTGAATAGCATCTCAATGATAATTTTGAATAGAAGTAGACAAAGGGAAGATCTTGGCTTATTACTAATCTTAAATATAACATAATAGTACTTCACATCAGTTATTTCTATTTTACTAAAAGTTTTTGTCATAAATGGATATAAAATTTCATTAAGTGATTTGCTACCGCTATTAAAATGATCATATAATGTCTTGCTACCTCTACTAAAATGATCATATAATGTTTTGGAATTTTAGTTAAACAGCATGATAAATTTTATTTTATTTTATTTTTGGCAGGCTCAGCCCACCCTGAGGGTGGGGTTGGCACAGCATGTGGTGCTGGGGATGGAACCTCAGTCCTCTGCTGCTGCCTAAGCAGGTGCTTTAGACCGCTGAGCTATCTTGACGGCCCCCAATAAATTTTATTTTTGATTTTTAAAATATTAAACCAACTATGTCCTCTTTAACAAAATGCCCTTTGGTTGTGATATATTTTGTTTTTGATAGACTTTCAAATTTGGTTGGCTTAACATTTTTATAGTTAGCCGGGCGTGGTGGCGCACGCCTGTAATCCCAGCAGTCGGGAGGCTGAGGCAGGAGGATTGTTGTGAGTTCGAGACCAGCCTGAGCTACAAAGTGAGCTTAAGGACAGCCTGAACTGCATAGTGAGACCCTGTCTCAAAAAGACAAAAAAAAAAAAAAAAAAAAAAAAAAAAAAAACATTTTTATAGCTATGTTCACAAGGAGATTGGTTTATAGTTCTCTAGTGATAGCATTGGTTTTTTCCTTTTTATGTATTTAGTATAGGGTCTATAGGGTCTCACTATGCAGGTTGGACTCATAGTGATCTTCCTGTTTTCAGGCTCCAAGTGCTGGGATTACAGGCCCGCACCACCTTGCCCAGTCTCATTCACTGTCTGAGAGTGCCACAGGGGCGGGGCCAGCACAACATGCAGGGAATCAAACCTTAGTCCCTGCATCCACCTAAGCAGGAGCTTTAGTCCACTGAGCTATCTGGCCAGCCCTCTTAAGATAGCATTGTATATTTTAAGTTTTGGGTAACACTGTTCTCAGCCTTGGGTGGAAAGTATTTATTCCTCTTCAGATTTCTAGAAAAATTTGTGTAAAGGGACTGGGGAGATAGCTCAGTGGCATAAGCACCTGCCTGGTGAACTCAATCCCCAGTACCAAAAAAATTTGCGTGTGTGTGTAGAATTGGTATTTTTTCATTCTCAAATATTTGGTGGAATTCATTTCATCTAGAACTAGAGTTTTATGATTAAGGCTTTAATTACATATTTAATTTCTTTAAGAGGGGTAGGACATGCAGTTATTTATTTCTGAGTGAATTTTGTATTTTTCCCTCCCATATTCCATACTACTATTGACATACATTTTACTTAAACTCAATAACTAAAAATACCATATTTTGCTTAAAAAGATTTTTCAAAGTATACTATTTTTGCTTTGATGTTTTGTTAAAAGAATTGTCTTTCAATAGATTTAAGTAGTAAGAAAAAAATTCTTATGTACCAGCCTAATACCATTTGTGGTGTCTTCATAACTGATTTGGACTATTGATTCTCAGCTAGGTGTGCTTTTGCCCCTCAGTTGCAGTTGGAGACTCTGGATACATCGTCTTCGGTGTCACCACTGAAGACGTTACCCACTAAGATTTAGAGTGCAGAGGTCAGGGTTGCTAATGAATACTTACAACACACTAGACAGTTCCTCATAACAAAGTCATCCAGTTCTAACTCTTCCCTGCTGGCTTAGTCATGCTTTTGTTGCTAAAGAGGAGGAAAAGTTTATTTTGGCCCAGGATAGTAGTCCATAGTCTAGTGGCTCCAAGGAAAGATGGTGTGGTATAGGGACATAGTCAAGGAAAGCTGGTCAAAGCATGACATCCAGGCAGCAGAGAGTCCGGAGAGAAGCCAATACACCTTTTCCAACCAAGCCCCTCTCCTCTCCTAATATCAAACCAGCTATGATGGCTGCGTGACCCAGTCACTTTCTAAAGGTCCTACGTGTGATTCCTTGAAGCCTTTAGCAGGACATCTAGATAATCCATAGCAAGCACCAAGGTTGAAATCATTGGTGGAATCAATGGTTTCCACATTTTCTTTTGCAAGAAGCATTTTTTGCAATGTGGGCCTGCTGCTAAGTTCTTTCAACTTTTTTAAAATTAAGAGTTTTTTTATTTTTGTTATTATTTTGCCTGCATTCTCAAAAGATATTTTCAAGTCTTTCTTTCTTTTTTTTTTTTGTACTTTAAAAATGTTGCTTCCCTGTCTCCTCATTCACATGGCTCTGGAGGGGAAAGCTGCTATCAACCTCACCTGTATTCTTCCCTATTATTTTCCACTTTTTTTTTCTTGGCTACTTTCAGAGTCTCTCTTTTTACTTAAATTCTAAAACTAAATATTCCATTCTTTTTCTTCTCTTTTCTTTTTTTGGCAGAACTGAGGATTGAACTCAGGCCCTTGAACTTGCCAGGGAAGCGCTTATTCTACTGAGCCATCTTTCCAGCCCCCTTTTTTTCTTAAAAAGTTTTTTTTAAAGTCTACTATATTTTGCTTTGAAAAAGAATTGTCTTTTAACAGATTTTAGTAAGAAAATTCCCTCCCTTGACTATTCAGAGTCTCTCTAATAGCACTTTGCATAATTTTTTTTCCCCTGAGGGATACAGTATGAACTTTTTTGTTTCTAAGAATCAGATTTTAGATAAGGATCTTCAAATCTGTGAGTTTATACTTTTTTAATTTTGAAAAATTTTTCACTTATTCTTTTTTATATACAGGGTCTATAGGGTCTCACTGCACAGATCAGACTCATAGTGATTCTCCTGTTTTTAGCCTCCCAAGTGCTGGGATTTCAGGCACGAACCACCACACACAGTCTCAGTCACAGTCCCAGTGCACCCTGGGGGTAGGGCTGGCATGACAGGCATATGGGGTTGGAACCTTTCACTACCACTGAGCTACCTGGACAGCTCTTATTATTCTTTAAAATATGTTTTCTGTTGCTTTTCTACTGATTCTCAGACTGTATATATATATATATATATATATATATATATATATATATATATATATTCATTTGAACTTATCTCAGTTTGCTAGTGATTTCATTTTTACGTATTTTTAAAGTCTGTAATTAACCCTAGAGACACTTTCTATTGCCATGCTAATGTTTCTCCTGCAATGAGTAATGATCTGTTAATTTATAGCTACTATATTTTCTGCCAAATAATTTATCTTTTCTATTCAAAATTTGAAGTGATCTACTTTTTGGACATCTAGAATATAGGTAGATAGCTATATTACAGCTTTATATCATAGTCTACAAAGTTTAACACTTGTATCCATTTTGGATGAGTTTTGATTGGCTAATTTCCTTCCATATTATGCATACTTTCTGCTGTCTCCATTGTTTCTGCTACCCAGGTAAACAGCATGGCCAGTGGCCCTTCCATCACCATCACCACCACTGCGTTGATCCAGGTAAACCATGCCAGGTGATTCAGAGAAAGCCCTTCTCCTTGCTGCTGCCATGACTGAGGTAAACCTAGTAGGAAAGCCCAGAGACCAGAGGGAACACCAATGACACAGTGGAGTCCCAACTAGGGTGCACAGGATGGACAGGTAGCACAAGTGATGTGAAAAGTCTGGAGTAGAAATAACAATGTGGGCCAACAGGTGATAGCTTAGGTGAACCAGTGTTGTGCTTGGAGAGAAAGACACACAGAATAGAAGCAGGTGGCAGGGGTACCTATGTCCTCTTTCTTTTCGATGTTGTTGTTTTATGAATTCTTTTGTTTTTTTCTTTTCCTTTTATTTCCCCCCCCCCTTTCCTAAATGGCTGGGGTGAACTCCAAGAACAGAAAACTAATCTCATCCACCACCAAGTTCAGAGACCAAGTTCAGACCATTCCTTGATCACTCCTTCGTTCTTTCTCTTTTGCCCTCTCCTCTAGTCTGCCAAAGTACACATGATCATCTTTTCCTCCAGCCTTGCTTTATTTTCAGTTCTTTTTGTTTTATCCACTATCTTTAAATCTCCCTATCCCAGAGTAAAGCTGCTCTACCCAGGGGAAACACTGAGTACCAGCTCCTAATTTATAATTGGTTCTGTTATATAATTGTAGACTTTGCTCCTATGGTTTAAGGTACAAAATTAATATACACCAGTTCATTAGTTTCTAATATGGGCTTGATGCTATATTTATTTCTAATTATACTACTTTAGCTAGGATGTCATATTTACTGTAATTAGTTGTTTGTCCTTCTGTAACAATATTGGGAAGTTCTGGAGTAATAACCTCACTAGAGTACAGAACCAAAGAAGTAGGGACTGAACCAAAACAGATACAATATCTCACTCTTAATTAACTGGGAAGGTAGATCTTGGAACAGACATGAGCCAAGAACCTTCTACACAAAGAAGACATCCCTGCGGAATAGGTTTTTCTTAGTGTAGCCTTGATACTAGTCATAAAGCTACCTACTACAAAACTTACAAAGATCAACACAGAAAACAAAGTAAAAATTTTGAAATAGAACACAATAACACAGAGAACCAAGGGGCAGTCTCAGACCGCCAGTCCAGAGCAAGTCCAGAAGATGAGACAGGAAAATGGAAGACACAGGGGCTGGGGAGATGGCTCAGTGGAATAAGCACTTCCCTAGCAAAAGCAAGAGTCTGAGTTCAATCCCCAGTTCTGCCAAAAAAAAAAAAAAAAAAAAAAAAAAAAAAAAAAAAAAAAAAAAAAAAAAAAAAAAAAAAAAAAAAAAAAAAAAAAAAAAAAAAAAAAAAAAAAAAAAAAAAGACAGAAAGAAAATGGAAGACATATACTTGACATTTCTGAACTGATAGCAACCAAAGTAAAGTAGGAAGTCTCTGAGGATATAGAAGAAATAAGATTAGAAATAATCTCTCAGGTAAAAAAAAAAAATATCATTTATAAAGGAACTGTTCAATAAATGTAGATTAGAGATAGATAAAAAATAGATAATCATAGGAAGAGGATGAAAACTATGAATAATCGGTACAGGAAAAAAATAGAATATATGCAATAAATTCAAACAGATATCCAGCAAATTAAAAATTCCACTGAAAGCAGGCAAAACTGCTTGAATGAAGCCTGAACACACACTTTCAGACTTTCTGAGATAGGATTGTGGTTAGCAATTTTGAAAGGAAAGATCTCTTGAACACAGCAAGAAATAACAAATCAACAGCAGCAAGACAATACAAAGAAAAACAATATAAGATTGATAGGTGTAAAGATAGTTGGGATAGATATACAGATACTTTCCCTTAGTTTATTGAGAAGAAAAGTTTGTACTAATATTGTTTAGACAATCTTTGCCCTCTGAATAACTACTATGAAGAGAACAATATGTAATGTACTAATAATTGTAACTGCCCTACTAACCCATTTTGAAACTGTTCATTACTATTTTATCCTTTTTTTCATTAAAATGTATACAAAGATTGATAGGTGTCAACAAAAAAAGTAGGACTCAACACAAATGACATAGAAAGTCTATTTGCCAGAACAGTAGGAGAAAAATTCCAAGCATGAGAACAAAATCTAAAATACAGTTCAGTGAGACATATATAATTCCAATTGTCTGTGACCAAAATAAATCTATACTCAGACATATAATAATCAAGACCCTAGAAATTCAGCACAAGAACAAAATACTAAAAGCTGTTAGAGGAAAAAAAATCATTTATAAAAGAAAGCCTATCAGAATTATGGGACACTTCTTAACACAACCTTCAAATCAAGAAGAGCTTTGAGTGAAGTATTGCAAGTCCTTAAAGAAAACAACTTCCAACCCAGATGTAGCCTGCAAAACTATCTTTCCAAATTAACGAAGAGGGTTGGGGAGACAGCTCAGTAGAATAAATGCTTGCCTGCCAAGTGCAAGGTCCTGAGTTCAATCCCTAGTACTGAAAAAAAAAAATTAATGAAGAAATAAGATAAATCCACGACAAAGAACAATGAAGAAAATCATGACCACTAAGCCAACTCTACAAAGGGTACTGAAAGATTCTAGAAAGAGATAAAAATTACTCTTCTGAGGAGATAGTCCAGTAATATAAATGCCTTCATGCAAAGCACAAGGTCCTTAGTTTGATCCCCAGTACCAAAAACAACAACAACAAACCTCTTTCAATTCCAAGAACAACAGAAAGGAACCACAAGGTAGGACAAGCAGCTAAACAAAGGGAAAAAAGCAATCAACAGTAGGAAAGTAACATGACAAAGATAAGCCAATACATACGAGTTGTAACCATCAATGTAAAGGTTTTCAATTCAACAATCAAAAGAAACAGACTGGCAGAAAGAATCAAGAAACAAAATCCAAAAATATGCTGTATATAAGAAGCACATTTAACTGAAAAAGAAATCCATAGACTAAAAGTCAAAGGATGGAAAACAATCTCTCTCTTTTTTTTTTTTTTATTTAGTTCAGGGTCTACAGGGTCTCACCACAAAGATTGGACTTACAGTGATTCTCCTATTTTCAGCCTCTCAAGCACTGGGATTAAAAGTGTGCATCACCACACACGGTCTCAGTTGCCATTTCAGTGCATCCCAAGGGTAGGACTGGCACAGCACACCAGGGATCAAACCCTGGTTCCTGTGTCTGCCTAAGCAGGTCCTTTAATCTGCTGAACTATCTGACCAGCCCCGACAATCAATCATGCAACAGAAAATCAGACAAAAGCGAGAGTAGCTATTCTGTTTGTAGATGATATAACTGCAAGGATAACTGCAAGAGATAAAGAAGGTCAATATAAACTTGTTAAAGGAAATATCAAAAGAAAGAGATAACAATTATAAATACATATGCACCAAATATGAGAGTACCTAACTATATAAGATTAATATTAGGGGCCAGGGAGATGGCTCAGTGGAGTAAGCATTTGCCTGGCAAGAGCAAGGGCCTGAGTTCAATCCCTGGTTCTGCCAAAAACAAAACAAGATAAATATTAATAGATACAAAAAAAAAAACACAATTGTAATGGGGGAACTTAATACCCCATTATCACAAAGATATAGATCAACTAAAAAAAAAAAAAAAGCAAAGAAATGTCAGAACTGAACCAAACCTGTGAACAAATGGATTCAGTAGACCTTTACAGAGTGTTCACCTCAACAGAGTACAGATTCTTCTCAGATGCACATGGGATGTTCTCTAAAATAGATCATATGCTAATCCATAGAGCATGCTGAAGTAAATGCAAAGGAATTAAAATTATCCCATGCATATTATTTGACGATAGTGCAATGAAATTAGAAATTAATGGCAAAGAAAACAACAAAAATTCCATAAACACAGATGTGATTAAAGGAGAAATTAAACAATATCTACAGCCAGACAAAAATGAGGACACAACTTATTATAATCTGTGAGATGCAATAAAATCTGTGCTAAGAGGAAAATTTATAGCAATGAATCTCATTTTAAGAAAACAAAACCAGCACTTATGTGCACCTAATGTTGTACCTCAAACTTCTCAGAAAAGAACAAGAAAAGCCCATAAAACAAAGAAAATTATAAAGATTAGAGCAGAAATTAATTCAATTGAGACTAAGAAAATAATACAAAGAGTTAATGAATCAAAGAGCTGGTTCTTTGAAAGAATAAATAAAATTAACAAACCCTTAGCAAACCTTAACCAACAAAAGGAAAGAAAAGACTTATATTAATGAAATAGGGCATGAAAAGGGTGCAATTACTACAGATCATGTGGAAATTTATAATATCATCAATACTTCAAAAATCTTTATTCACAGAGGATGAAAAACACTGAAGAAATTAACAGATTCCCAGATACCTATGAATTACCAGAGTTGAATCAAAAAGATATAAAAATCCTGCATAAACTATTATCAGTTAATGAAATTGAACATGTAATTGAAAACTTACCAAAAAGAAAATCCAGGTCCTGACAGATTCATGGCTGAATTATGCAAGAAAGTTAGAGAAAATTTAATGCCAGTACTCCAAAAACTGTTTAATGAAATAGAAAGAGAAGCAATTTTTCCTGACTCATTCTTGGAGACAAGTGTTATCTTGTTACCAAAACCAAAGAAAGACCCAAACACAAGAGAGAATTATGGACCTATCTCCCTAATAAACATAGACATAAAAATCCTCAAAAAGATAATAACAAACAGAATGTAACAAATCATCAAGAAGATTATACATCCATGATCAAGTGGGATTCATCCAAATAGTGCAGGGATGGTTTCAACATACTCAAATAAATACATGTAATACACCATATCAACAAGCCCAAAGACAAAAATCCCATAATTATCTCAATAGATGAAGAAAAAAAATTTAATAAAAATCTAACACCATACATAGTAAAAACTCTACAGAAAGTTGGAATAGATTCTCTTTACTTTAATCTGATAAAATTTATCTGTGACAGACCAATAGTCAACATTAGACTAAATGGCCAAAAACTGAAATATTTCAAGATAAGGATGTCCACCATCACCACTGCTATTCAATATAGTTCTGGAAGCATTGGCCAGTGCAACTAGATGAGAGAGAGAAATAAAAGGAATAAGAATAGGAAAAGGAGCAGTCACATTATCATTATTCACAGAAGACATGATACTTTACATAGAAGACTCCCCAAACACCAAAACACTAATTCATTCAGTAGTATAACTGGATGCAAAGTCAACACTCAAAAGTCAATAGCATTGATGTACACAAACAACAAATTCATTGAAAGAAAAATTAGGGAAATCACATCTTTCAAAATAGCATCAAAAGAAAGAAAGAAAAGGAAAGAAAAGAAATACTTAGGAAACAATCTAACAAAGAAAGCAAAAAACCTGTGCAGTAAAAATTACAGAACTCTGAAAAAGGAGATAAAAAAGGATATCAGAAAATGGAAAGATGTCCCTTGTTTACAGATAGGAAGAACCAACATCATGAAAATTGTCATATTCTCAAAAGTGTTGTATATATTTAATGCAGTCTGAATCAAGATATCATAAACATACCTCTCAAATCTAGACAAAATATTCCTAAAATTCACTTGGAACCAAAAGAAAGCTAAAATAGCAAAAGCTATTCTGGCAACAAAGACAAGGCAGTAGGCATCACAATTCATGATTTGAAATTATACTACAAAGCTACTGTAGCAAAATCAATGCAGTACTGGTAAAGAAAAACTGACCTGAGGATAAGTAACACAGAGTAAAAGATGCAGACACCACTACCAATACACTGAGCTACCTTATCTTTGAAAAAGGGGCCAAACATTCTCATGGGAAGAAAGATACTGTCTTTAATAAATGGTGTGAGAAAATAGACTTTCCACATGCCAAAGACTAAAACTAGACCCATGCCTATCACTGTGTACTAAACTAAAGTTAAAGTAGATCAAAGACCTAAACATTAAACATTAACATGAAATCTACTGGAAGAAACAGTAGGTAGAAATCTTGAAGTTATAGGGTAGGCAAAGAGTTTGTGAACAAAACCCAGACTGCAAAGGAAGTACTTCAAAGAATCAACAACAAGAATCTCATCTTATTGAAAAGCTTTTGCACACCTAAAGAAATCACCAACAAAGCAAACAGACAACTCAAGGGGTGGGAAAAAACAATTTAGCCAACTGTCCTTCAGACAGAGGACTTCTATCTAGAACATATGATGAATTTGTAAGAACTACACCCCAACTTCAAAGACTCAATCAAAAATAGCATCTGAGATGAATACACACTTTTCAGAGGAAAATGCAAAAGTAGCAAATAAATACACAAAAAAGTTCATCATTGTTGGTCATTCAAGAAATGCAAGCTAAAGCAACAATGAGATTCTGTTTCACTCCAGAATGAATGACTGACATCAAGAAACCGACCAATAACAAATGCTAGAGGGGCTGTGTAGAAAACAGAATTCTTCTCTACTGTTAGTGGCAACGTAGACTGGTACACCACTGAAATCAATGTGGAAATTTCTTTAAAAAACAACAAGAACAACAAGAACCTCTAATAGGTTCCATTCCATTCAGCTATTCCCCTTCTGGGTATTTTTCCCAGAAGAATTAAAATATCACACCACTATATGTTCATCCATTTTTATAGCAGCACCATTTATAATTGTTAAATCTTTGAAGCAGCACAAATGTCCATCAACTGAGGAATGGATAGAAAAGATGTGGTGTTTTTATACAATGGGGTACTACTCAGTTATAGAGGACAAACTTGAGGTTTTCATAGGTAAATGGATACAACTAGAGACTATACTTGCTAGTGCAATAAAGCAGATTCATAGGTGTAAACATCGCATTGTCTCACTAGTGTGAGAAAATGAAGAGTAAACAAGATCTAAAAGGTATGACAGATATTGTGAAAGAGAAAGAAACTGCTCAAAAGGAAAGAACAACTGGTATAGAGGAACGGAAAAAAAGAGGGAAGGAGAAAAGGGAAAAAATATATGCACACAAAAAATAGCTAAAATAGTCATAATGTTAATCTCTATTTATTGAAAAGAACAGTTTATATCTATGTCTTATAATCTGAGCAATGACTTTGAAGATAATTTCCTATTATCTTGTTTTGAAATGCTGTATCATTGTATTTACCTCTTTAAAATAAAAAACATCCTATTCATTTGCAATCTTGATGAATTTTACTTTGTTACTGAGGTTATAATATACCCATTAATATTCTTTTGAAGAAAATTTTTGGTCCTTTAAGAATCTTTAGTTAGGTTTGAACAGTACTTTGTTTAAGGCTAAGGATTTTACACTACTGACAAATACTACTTTCCATAATTATGAGGCTTTCCTGCTTGCCAGGCAGCAACAGTACCTCATGTAGCCTCACTTCGGTACCCTTCTGTCTCATCTCTAATCCTCTAGCACAGTCCTTTCCCAGCCTTGGATAACTTCCTCATATGATGCTGCTTTCTGAGGAAGCTCTGGTGAATTCTGGAGGATAATGCTCCACAGCTCAGAAATGTTCTGCCTGTGTAACTCTGTCCTTTTGGTACTTCATCTGCAAACTCCAAGCCTGTGGCTTCCAGACTTTTAGCTGCGCTTACCCAGGGAACCCATCAAGGGCTCTTAGATTTTCTTTCTCTTCACATGGCCTGAAAACTCTCATGGCAGTGAGCGGACATAATCCCAGAGTGGCCTTTTTAATTTCCCATCTCCCAACGTTAGTGTGCTTCACTGGCTGGTGACCAATGTTTTAGACACTGGCTTTTATTTTTATTTATTTAGGTTTGATTTTTGTGACTATTTCAGCAGGAAGGCAAATCTCGTCTCTGTTACTCTCCATTGGCCAGAAGCAGAAGTTGCAAATAAATCAGTGTTTATGACCCTCTAATAAGCATGCATGCACAAGGTGAGGCTTTGCCACTGCACACATTTCTGTAAGCTATAGTGGAATGAACAGGCGAACAGGTTTTGTTTGGTGGGTAATGCATACCTGTGGTACCACATACTGAGCAATTTGAGGAATTCCTGTCCTCACTTATCTCTCATGTGTGTAGAAAGAGGTACATTCACAGATCTCTTTCCCTATCAAGACAGTAGTACTCCTTAGGTTCCAGCATGGGGTGTGTGTGGGGGGGGCGTGCTCATGTGCGTGCACTCGGGTGTGCCTGCCTGTGTGTTATACTGTGGATTGAACACAGAGCTACATCTTTAACCATGCCCTCACCTTCCCACACACACTTACTTTAAATTTTGAGAAAAGTTCCTGCTGATCCAGGTGCCCAGCCTGCACTTGCAATCTTCCTGCCTCAGCCTTCCACAGCAATGGGATTACAGGTATACACCACCATACCTGGCTCACTGCAGCTGTTTACTATGGCCATCAAGGATTCACTTGAAATTTACTTCACTTCACTCCTTGAAATTCCATTTCTTGCTCATCTGAGAATTTTGTGAACTAACTTCTTCTGAAGGGACCATATACATTTGCAGTATTTAAAATCTACCCCTAAAGGAATACTACTTTTAAAAACACACTTCGCATAATAGTTCTTCAGCATTGAAATATTTCAGTTTTTTCTAGACATTCACTCAGGGCTCTAAGTAACTAGCAGAATTTCTGTGCAGTCTTTGAGCCTGGGCACCAAGAGGTCAGGAAAACAGGAACAGACACAAGTAGAACCACACAGAAATAGCTTGCTCTCTGTGGAGCAGAGTGTGCCGAAGCTGGTACATTTTAGAAACCTGAATATTTGTGCCAATAATTTTTTCCCAGCTTGTTTTTGGCCTTTTGGTTTTCAGGAGTATGGGCCTACAAAGATGCTCAAGATTTTGGTAGATTTCTCTCCTCTCCTCTCCTCTCCTCTCCTCTCCTCTCCTCTCCTCTCCTCTCCTTTCCTCTTCTCCTCTCTTCTCTTTCTCTTTAGTTTTCTCACTGCTTTTATGATTTGATATTTTTCTTACTGTGATGAGATAAAGTTTTAACACCTATTATTATTATTTTTAAGGCATTATTTTCTACATGTTAGCATTTAATTTACGTAGCATTTATTTATTATTATTATTACTATTTTATGTATTTGGTACAGGGTCTCACAGTGATCCTCCTGCTTCTAGCCTCCCCGGTGCTGGGATTACAGGCCCCCACGCCCAGCCTCCGTGGTCAACGCAGCATGCCCGGGGGTGGGTCCAGTGCAAAGTGTGGTGCTGGGAATAAAACCCCAGCCCAGTACCTAAGCAGGCACTGCTGAGTTATCTCCCAGCCCTTTACACAGCGTTTATTGTGTGAGAGATTAGAAATTAATATTTCCTCCAAAATTTCAAAATTTTTTAGATCTCTTTTTAAAAACAGTAAATCTCCATTGATTGATGGTACCACTTTTATAAAATATGTACTTTCAATTATAATGAGATCCATGCATGATTTCTCAATTCTGTTTTGTTTCTATTTCATCGTATACCTCTATAATGCTACTGTAAATCATTTTAACTTCAAAATATCTTTTCAAATCTGATAGAAGAGATCTTCTGTAGAAAAGATCAACAATTTCCCTATTTACTGACTATTCTTAATCATGTAATTTTTTTGAAACTTTATGATAATTTTCTAAAGTTCAAAAACTCATATTAAAATTTTCTTTGGAATTAAATAAAAAGATCTCAATTATTTAGAGGAAGAAATATTCTTATAAGACTTTCACATCAATTTTCTATCCAGAAATATTATATCTCTTGATTTATGCAACTAAAGTATGTCACTCAATAAATATATCCAAATATATTTGTATGTATATGAGTGTGTGTGCTTCCTTTGCATTTTTAAATAAGCTCTTTCTCAGGTCATTTGCCATGTTATTTATACTGTACCTGTGCACTTTAGGTTTTATAATTGACCTTTGCTGTTTAATAGAAAAATGTTAATTTCTATACATTTTCTGTCAGATCACCTCAACAGTTTCCTATATGATGTTCTGTGTAATCAAGAGGTCACTTGAAATTCTTCCCTTTCTGTTGACTTACAACTTGATTTAACGAATACATGGACATCCTATGAAATGCTGAGCTGCACAAAGGGAGACCACTAAACCCAACTTCTAAGTGTCCTTACTATGTGATTATATTTTTCTGTAAGAAATCCTAGAATTCCTTAGTGATGAGCAGAACTATTAGATGTACCAGATCTAACTGTCTCATTTTCAGAGAATGAAATAAAATATCTGACATGGATCTGTTACAATGTTAATTATTGAGGAAAGAAACATTAGTGACTATATGATAATGAGCCATCATCAAAATTCCAATACACTGTAGTAACATTGCCTCTCTGTGACCTGTAATTTTCCTCCTGAATGATCTCACTTGAGTCCCCTTTGTCGTAGAAGGATACTTTATTACAGAGCACAGGCAGAATGGGAAGGGAGAGGAGGGAAGGGGAAGGGAGGAGAGGAGAGGTCTGTCACTCCCCAGGCTGTTTTTCTCAGCTGTTTCCCAAGCACATAGTTGCAGGCATGGGGTGCCACACTGCAATTGTGCTGATCACATCTCAGAGTTCTGGCATGGGCCAAAACAAACACCACATAAGCCTCCAAGTACAAACTCTCTGTTTTGGGATGAGGGTGTGTGGGGGGGTGACACACTACAGAGGGGCTGAAGTGCAGAGGACCCCACAGGCATAGACTCTTATGGGAACTTACTTTTCTAAGGCCACCACAAAGGGGCTTTAACCAATCCTGCAAACACAACTGTTTATTTGCTATGGATGGTAGAGCTGTATTCCAATCCCCTGGTGGAAGGCAGCTTTGCAGAGCAGCTGCTGTGAGCCCAGAGAACAGAGACCACCTTCTCCCCACCAGTCTGAAATACTTTCGCTTTCCCTGCACAGGCTTTGAGAACCCTGGAGTAATGTCCTGGGGTGCACTTTGTTCCTCAGACTGAGGTGCAGCTAAGGTCATTTTATTTTTGTAGTGTAGCCTCCAGAGATCAGTTCAAAGATGACAGGACTAGAATCTCCACCTTCACAACATTCAGTAGGATCATGAGCAATATGATTATAATATGGTCACTAATGTTTCTTTCTTTCCTGTGGAGTTTAGCATGTCCCCAAGACTTAGACAATTACAAAGGACATGGAAACCTGGTCTTAGACTCAGGGGGACTTCAAAACCAAGTGTGGGTAAGGATGTTGGGACAGGCTCCCATGCACAGCCACAGAATCTGTCCTTTCACCTCTGAACATCAAGAAACACCTAGATAGACAACATGTGAAATTATCTGAGAGGTGTGTGGGGGTTCCAATCAGTACAGTGGCCTTTACACAAGCCGCGTGTAGACATTGTGAAGGAGGGATAGATCCGGCAGGATAGAGGAGAACATCAAGATTGAATCTCCTTAATCTGGAGTTTGCTGGGCTCTTCCTCCCATCTGCAAAACAGAAATGGTTGCGTCTCTGTCACAATGTTATTGAGACACTTATTGAGAAAAATGTATATGTAAGATTTGTGTCATCAGAGAATACACTACAGTTTGGGTTGGGTGATGAGTCCTGATGCGAATAGTTTAGTTCATACTGTCCACCTTTTGCTGTCACAGAATGGTGATGCTGATGGACAATTATAATGAGCAGTTATGTGTGAGAGAATATTTGCCTAACTAAATAATCACATCATGATAAAGCATCTGTTTGTGAAAAGCATAAGCAGCAAATACTATTCTACCAGGCTAAAATAACAACCAACCAAACAAAAATTGTGACCCCCAAAAGAGAGTGCGTATTTAGATACCCACTGGCTCAACATCTGGAGGAAGGCACTGATTACTCTGATACGTGGTGATGCTTGCTGGTCATGGCATACACACTTTAATATGCATGGGTGCAAATACTAAGTTCTATAAGGCAGACCTAGCCAAGAAGCCTTGAGAGGTGTGGCTTTGGCATACACTGAAGCATGCAGAGCCAGCAGGAAACCAGAGGCCCAACTTCTTTCTCCAGGGGTGGGGAGTGAATCTTGTGCACAGCAGGCCAATGCTCTACTGCTGAGCCATCTCCCCACCTGACATAGACTCTTGACAGGAGCTCAGGCACGTCCCGTTATCTGTAGTGGAGCAAGCCTGTGACGTTTTAAAGATGGAATTGGTGTTCTGGGGATGGGTTATTCCATGAGCATTTAAGAACACAGAGTCCTTATATTATTAATCAGGGAAAACTTACTTTCCTCAATTAAACCAGAAACTTCAAAGTGTGATTTTTTTTTAAGCCATAACCAATATTCAGTCTTTCCTACTTAGAAATTTTATAAATTTGGACCCTTGTTACATGGACCGTGGAGGCCTGGCCTCAAAGCATCAAGTGAGTAAGAGACTGGCTCTGCTTGTGAATCTGTTAGCCGGGTTATTCTAAGCTATAGCCTATAATAACCTGAAATTCTTTATTTTTCTAGAAGTTTTTGCCAGAGTATGGTGAAAGGATGACATTCTACATTCATAGAGCAGCATCCAGAGTGTGTTTCCTAGCTGAATGCCCGGGTGAGAATCTGCGGGATGCCTGGCGCCTTGTATGTGTTCACCCCTTGCTAGGCTTCCTCTGAGCGCAGAGCTGTATCTCACTCATCTGTGTGTAGTTCTCAGTTCCCAGTGCTATGCCTGGATGAGGGTGAGAGGAACTAAATGGAATGGCTGATCTAGCAATATAGGAAACATATAAGGTGCATTTCCTATCTGTCAGGAGCTAATGAAGACTGTCCTATCCTTGCTTACTCATTCGCTTGCTTGCTTGCTTGATTGACTGATTGATCTCATATAGGTCTCACTTCCCCAGTGCTGCAATTACAGGGGGAAGCAACATGCCTAGTTTTGCTGGCTGGCAGGGGCTAGCACAGTATGCCATACCAGAAATCAAACTTGGGTCCTTGTGCTTGGCAGGCAGGTACTCATATTGCTAAGCTATCTCTCCAGCCCTTGTTTTAAATTTTACATGTTTCCCAGCACTACTGAGGAATGATTAACAATTAAAAACTGTATATATTTAAGATATTCTTGTGATGATCTATCATATATCTATTTACATTTACATCTATCCGTCATGAAATAATAACTGCAACAAAGCTAATTAACATACCATCACACCACTTAGTAACTTTTTTTTGTGAAGACACTTAAAATATATCCCTTTAGCAAGCTTCAAGTATACACCGTAATAGTAACTATAGTAAGTGGGCTGTGTACTAGATCTCCTGAACTTAGTCTATAAAACTAAAAATTGGTACTCTTTGTATTCTTTGACCAGACTCCTACCCCACTCTTTCCCCCAGCCCCTGACAACCATCATTTTATTCTATGGTTCTTTTAATTCAAATATTTTACCTCCAACATCTAAGAGAAATCATGCAGTATTTTTTTTCTTCACATCTCAGCACTGAGCCCTCCAGGTTCGTTTACATTCCTAAGATGGTATCTTACTTATTTTTCTCATTGCTGAACCTAAATACTCAATGCTCAAAAGAAAAAAAGGCTTTTTTTTGGCTCACAGTTTGTAGAGGTTTCAGCCTACCACTGACTGGCTCCAAAGCAAGGTGGCACAGCAGAGGGGCACCACGGGGCAACAGATGAGCAGCAGCAACAATAGGAAACAAATAACAAGCCTTGACCTTAGCTTTTTCTGTCCCTTATATCTTATTCATGACCTCAGCCCTCAATCCTAGCATTGCATTGTGAATCAAGCCCAGCATCACAAACCCCAGATCCAGCCACCTCCAAAGAGCCCCACCTATGACTGTGTGAGACTTTGGGGGACATCTAAACACAAGCCAAAACAGATAGCAAGTCCTTCTTGTTAAAGGCTGAATCATATTCCATTATACATACGTGTATATGTACGCATTTGTTTTTATTCACCTGTTGGTGGACACTGAAGTTGGTCAACACCAATGGGGCTGCAGTGACTATGACTTGCAGAGATCTTGTCCAGACACTGACCTTACTTCCTCGTGCTTAGAAGAAGGGTGCTGGGTTAAGGCAGCTTTACCTATCAGTGTGGGCAGATGGGGAGAACCTCACAGTGAGTGGCTTGGGCCACCCCCTTACTTGGACTACGCTGAAAGATATAGCAACACCTCCCAGGGAGCTTGAATTTGATCAGGAGCCAGCTCTAAATGGATCGTGACCCCCAGGGTGGCTGAGTTACTGACTCCACCTTGTGGTAGCTGCTGAGTCCTGGCAGACCCGGCAGGCAGCAGAATGGAGGGTGAGGCTGGCTGTTCACCAGCAGGAGGCATCTGCCAGTGAATGCCGAGGTCGTGTGGGCATCGCCTTCATGAGCAGGAAGACTCCCAAGGAAAGGCTGGCCCTGGAAAGCTAAGATCCAAAGCTTCCTGGAGCTGCGGGCAACACTCCCAAGGCAGATTCTTTGGAGAGATGGCCCTTTTACCCTCTGATGAGAACACTGATCTAACACCCTGGAAGAATGGCTGTTCATCCTCTGGCAGCTGGGGGATTGCCTTTCCTCTCCTTTTTTCAGTGAAAAGTCTGAGGTTCGGAGGAAAGCGCCAATG
Organism: Ctenomys sociabilis; assembly: GCA_004027165.1. Classification (NCBI taxonomy): domain Eukaryota; kingdom Metazoa; phylum Chordata; class Mammalia; order Rodentia; family Ctenomyidae; genus Ctenomys; species Ctenomys sociabilis. The sequence continues at coordinate 22,809 of PVKA01014187.1, forward strand.
GCCACCTAGACATCCTGTATTCCAGCGAGCCCTCTCTCACTGCCACTGCTGAGTTTCTCTGGATACAGGGTCTTGCTGTGCATACCACATTCACATATGAGCTGGACCCAGAAGACCGTCCTTGGTACAGCTGGAAAACAGAACAGGAGAGATGGGGGTGACTTGCCAAGATCCTCCAGGGAGAAAACAGCAGAGTAGATGGATCAATCCCAGAGGGCCTGGAGAGACAGCTCAGCAGCTGAACCAGAGGACCTATCAGTCTCATCACTTTGTGTCCTTGAAAAATATGTGTGCTCCCAATTCTGGCATTAGTATGAAGAAGGAAACATGTAACCAGTACAATTTGGTCTACTTGGTGGAGCTTTAGTCCCGTCAGTTTGACTGATATGTATATATATATATATATATATATATATATATATATATATATATATATATAAAAGGGAAGGGTGAAGATGTGGATGTGTATTGGAGGCATTTCTAGAGCAAGTAAAACCTTTCCCACGTCTCCGAGGTCCTGGCACCATGGGGAGTCTAGGTGCCACATGCCAAACCCACAGCGGGCATTCCAAAGAAAGCACAGCTGTTCTCACAAGCAGGCTCTGGAGGTGGTACGGATTATCTTTATTTAGGTTGTGCTGCATTGTTCATTTGGCTAGGACTTCACTGTGGGAAAAGACAGTCCCAGTTGTGTGGGTCATAAGCAGTGGAAGGCAAACAGTGCAGGGAAAGAAAAATAATTGTGGGCAGGGGAAGAAACAAGCTGGAAGAGGTCACAGAGTTGTACAGGAACAAAGAAATGATAGGCACAAAGTGTGTCTTTCACACAAAGTGAACTTTCATTGAGCAACTGAATTATTATTTTAACCAACCACAAAGGGCTAAAGAATTCTATGTTGGTCAAGAAACGTCCTGTTATCAGAGAGGATAACCATAACCTGCATCATTTGCCAGGACTCGGTTAGTCTAACCAGGACCAAGAGTCACTGCTGTGTTTTAATGTAATGAAGCAAACTGAGGAAATATACAACCCTATACAAATATTTTGAAAGAACAAAAGTCAAACAAATAGTCAAGGGTGTGTTGTAATCCACTCTTCCCCAAGGCGGGTAGCATTCAGAAGCCACCAGCGGGAGCATGAAGACACAGACAGGATCACGCCCTGCGGCTTAATTAATGCCTTTCTCATCTTAGCACCTACTGTCTGCTGCAGCGGCAGTGCTTGCAGTTTGAGGTGTGGTAGCAAGACTAGAATGAATTTCTCTTTCATTCTTCACAGTTCCAGGGGTAGATTTGTTTCTATTTTATGTAGAGCTTAGTAACTCCAATGGTCAATATTTTTTCTTTCCCTATTAGAGAACTTTCAACTTTTCATTTAAGTTAACTTGCTTCTACTTAACATATCCAAATTGACAGAACCACTACTCTCTATGCCCATGAGTGAAATAAGAGTGATTAACCAGAAGCCACTGGCTATCGTGACAAGGACCTTGATACCTGAGACAGCTTCTAAGCGACCAGAAGCTGTGTGTGACAGGCTGGTAGCATGTACAGCACAGATATGGTCAGGGGAGCGAGTCACAATCTAGTTGAAGTGAGCAGGACTCTGTGAGATTTCTTTTCTTTTCTTTTTTTTTTTTTTTGTACATTTTATTATTTTTAACGAATGCAAAATAGTGATAGAAGAAAACAGCATTATATGATATGAGATTTCACTAATCAATGGTTGCTATATGATGCTATGTGAAAATTAGTTTTTCAGATTACCAGATATAAACATATAAGTTTTGTTTTTAAAAAATACAATAAGAAGTTATAAGAAATTCAAGAGAGGAATAAAATCAGAGTAAAAACAAAAATTGTAAGGCTTAACTGTTCCTTTCTTTTTTATATATTCATATAATTAGAATTCTCAAGGTAGAAAGTAGTCAATAAATACTTAAAGATTTAAAATTTCTGAATTTAGTTCAACTTATAATACTACATTTCCAAGAAAAATGAACCTTTTGCTCAAGAAATTTAAATAAAATCATACCAAGATACACAAAAATGAAATTGTACAAAACTTATTATGAAGAAAAAAGTGGTTAAGCATATACATAAAAAATATTAGCTATGGAAGAACAAAATTAAATAGCATCTTATTCCATATTAGAAAGAAAAAAAAAAGGACCAAATGCGTAAGAAACTAGACTAATTAAAGGACTGAAAGAAAGAAAACTATCCTCTTTGAATTTTGTACTTAGCCAACATACCTCTGAAAACTAAAAGCAAAATATTTTCTATTTATACAAACTTTCAATATTTTAGTACCTCCAGATGTAGTATATAGGAAATAAAAAAGAGCATAATTCAAAAGGCATGAGAAGTTGCAGTATGCTCCTGGATGAACAATAAAGAGCTCTCAGAGTGATAGTTATACAGTACTATATAAAATAGATGAATCCTTATTTAAAAGGTCATTGAAGATTTCTATGAAACACTACCAGTCTTATGTTGGGATATACACTTTTTTTTCATATATATGTGTAGGAGAAGATATACAATGTCTTTTAGATAAATTGTAATTCAAAGATATAGTATAAATCTTAAAATAAAAATTAAGATGAAGCAATATTCAGAAATTTAAATACTAATTAATTAAAAATTAAATGTTTCAAAACAATTGAACTAAGAAAAATTTTTCATGATAGTAAAAAGGTACTAAGAATAAAACATAAAATAGATACTGGAATGACAAATAAATGACCATCGTTTCTGACAGTTTGGGGATAGGATATCACACAAAGTTCTAGTGCTTTGTGGACATGGATAATGACCATGACACTTACTGGTGGCCAGGTGTCACTTGTGGGACTGAGCTACAGCTATTTTCTTGAAATCCACCCTGTAGAGCCATATGGAATTATGAACCTTGTAGTGCAAGAGAAGATCATTTGTAGAGTATGCTGATGAAATATTTTGCTGCTGTACACAAAAGAATAACTGAAAGACTACTATTGTATACTTCTTATTCTCCTGTTTAATTGTTTGCCCTATTTCATGGATTCTTTCCATTTTCATTCATGGGGTTGTGATCATTTTGCTCCCTCTCTAGAACATCATTTAGTAGTCTGTGTAGGCTTGGCTTTGTCATCATGAAATTGCTTAGTTGTTCTTTGTCATGGGGGTATTTTACTTCTCCATTATACTTGAAAGACAGTTTTGCAGTGTATATCAGTCTGGGTCGGAATTTTTTTTCCTGCAAGACTTGAAGTACTTTGCTCCATGCTCTTCTTGCCTTGATGGTTTGCGAAGAGAAATCTGCTGTTATTCTGATGGGTTTTCCTTTAAACGTGATTTGTTTCTTTTCTTTAGCAGCTTTTAGTATACTGTTCCTGTGCTGAATTTCTGGGATCTTGATTATTATATGTCTGGGAATGATTTTAATTGGGTTGATGTTATTTGGAGTTCTATGTGCTTTGGTTGCCTGGATGTCAGATTGCCCCATATTTGGGAAGTTTTCTGCTATTACTTCTGCCCATATTATTTTTATATCATTTGTATTGACTCCTTCCTTCTCATTGATGCCTATTAGTCTCACATTGTTCATCTTTGTATCATCTTGCACGTGTTTAATTATTTTTTCCTGCACCCTAGTTGTTTTTAAGAGATCTTTGCTTACTTTTTCACTAGCCACAATGGTGTGTTTAAGGTCAAAAAGTCTATTTTCACTTTCACTCAAACGAATTTGCCAGCTTGTGATTGAGGTTTTAATTTCCTGTATTATCACTTTGAATCTGGTTCATTCTATTTCTTTTCTTTATTCAGGTGTTCATCATATTTATATTCTGCTCTATTTTTTTTAACCAGTTTATTCTTTAGAAGCACTTAGTAGTTCTTTGATTATAGTAATCACTACATTTTTTACTTCAGAAATTATTTCTGATCTGATCTCTTCTATACCTTTCTGCAGTTGTTTCTTTACTTCCAATGCTATTATTTCAGAGATTTCAGGTGTATGATTTCCAGTTTCCTCTATTCTAGTGTCTTCTGCATTTGTACTGCGTAGACTCAGGACCTGAAACTGCTTTTCGTTCCTTCTCTTTGCCATTTTGTATACCACTGACTTTTGACCTTTGGTGTAGAGCTTAGATAGAGTTATTACCTTAGCACCAGGTCTGGATCTATGAAGTTCAGACTCCTCCAGGTGGGTGTGGCTTGGGTCTGGCTGCTGTGCTCCTCTTCTTCCTGCTGCAGCCTTACAGGTGAACCATTTCTGTCACACTGGCAAGATGTTCTGCTCCTGAATCAGCTGGGTGGGTCTTGCCTCTAGCCTCTTTGCAGGGAGTTCTGATGAAGGGTTCCACGCTGGGCCTGTGCTCTGGGTCTCTTCAGGATCCAGTGGCCTGGATGGTCTCACTCACATGTTGAGCCTGCTCTCTGGGTCACTTTGGGGTCCAGTGGTTCAGGCCAAGAGTTCATCATGTTATCCAGAATAGCATACAACTTAAAATGTATGAATTTAAAATCAAAATTAGTACATTTAGTACAGGGTCTCCAGGGTCTCACTATGTAAATCAGACTCATAGTGATCCCCTAAATGTATGAATTCTTTTATCTCTAGAATTTTTCTTGGACTGTTATTGACTGCAGAAAAAAAATGCAGATAAGGAGGATGATTATATTTGGTATGATACCAGCACACACACACACACACACACACACACACACAAACACACACAGGGTTCTGGGTGGTTGAATTGTGTCTCCCCCCATATTTGTATATTGAAGTCCTAATCTCCAGTGTCTCCTTTTGAGAAAAGATTAAAAGATTAAATTAAACTAAGCCTGCGAGGGTAAGCCCCCATCCAATCTGACTGGCTTTCTGTAAGAAGGGAATATTTGGACACAGAAAGAGATGGCTCAGACTTGCAAGCATGGGGAGACCAGCCCTCAGGATGCAGGGAGCCATCTACAGCCAAGGAGAAGCTGACCCCGTGGCTTTAAACTCAGACTTCCAGGCCCCAGAACTACAAAACCAAGCTCTGCTCCAACCACCCAGCCTGGCCTGTTTTGCCACGGCAGCCCAGGCAACTCAGACACATAGAAGACTTTACACAAAAGCATGACAGCCCCCATTGGCACTGAAAATTTCATTTTCTTTCTTTAGCTCTTTCTTTCTTTCTTTCTTTCTTTCTTTCTTTCTTTCTTTCTTTCTTTCTTTCTTTCCTTTCTTTCTTTCTTTTTCCTAGGGAAAGTTCTTCAAGGTGTTCAGGGTCTCACTACTAGATCGGACTCAGAGTGATCCATCTGTTTATAGCCTCCCAAGAGCTGGGATTACAGGCATGCGCCACCCCACACAGTCTCAATTGTCTCAGTGTGCTCCAGGGGCGAGGCAGGCACAGCAGACCCTGGGGATTGAACTCCCGGCCCCTGCATCTGCTTACAGGCACTTTAATCTGCTGAGCTATTTGGCTGGCCCTTCAAATTTCACTTTTTTTTTTTTGCGGAACCGGGAATTGAACTCAGGCCCTTGTGCTTGCCAGAGAAGCGCTTATTGCACTGAGCCATCTCGCCGGCCCTCAAATTTCACTTTTAATGTAGGGATTAGGGGTCATCACTGATAATTTTCTCACTGCTCTTTTATGCGACTCCGTCTTTCCCCTTTCCTGCTGTAGGTACACAGGTAGCCCATGTTACGTGGCACCAAGTGCAGACACATGCATGTGAAGTGTGACACAGTGAATGTTTAAATCCAGAAAATCCTTTTGTACAGTAGAAGTCCTAGTGCCCCAGGTCTCCCTCCAGACTGTGCCCCTCAATGCCACACACTTATCCCATTGTTCTTGCCCCCTTCTGATACAGTTCTTTAAGTCCTTTTTAGTGGGCATCTTTACAAAGTATGATAAAACATGGTATGAAAAGAAGGAGACCAAGAGATCGATGGAGGAGGGAGGAAGGGAAGGGAAAGTGGCTTTTAAAAAAATGAATTCACATATATTACGTTTGTGTCACAATTCCCCACAAGAAATGTAAGCATATACTAAAAGTTTAAATTAATTAATTCATTAAAAAATATATTGGCAGCTGCAGCTGAACGCAATCCAGTGGAAAATCAGGCTTATGAAAACATCAGGGTTTGTTCTCACCCACCAGATCTACCACTGTGCAATTCTGACTCTTTCCCAAAATCAAAGTAAATGTTGAACTGATTCAGGACCAAGAGGTAGCTCAACTAAAGACACTCAGGCTGGGTGTGGTGGCACACACATGTAATCCCAGAACTTGGGAGGCTGAGGCAGGAGGATCCCTGTGAGTTTGAGGCCAGACTAGGCTACGCAGCGAGCTCAAGGCCAGCCTGAACTACATAGTGACACCCTATCACAAAAGAAAAAACAAAGCAAAGCAAAATAAAATAAAATAGAATCAAATAAAACAAGACACTCTGGAAATAGGACTTGGAGAACTGCTTCACAAAGTGGCCAGAATGGTGGTATGAATGTGTTTGAAGAAAGGGGGAGATTTTTGAGGGAGATTAATTTAAATATTACTGTAACCCATTTTTAAACTAAACAGTCAGGGCTGGCGAGATAGCTTAGTGGACTAAGCGCCTGCGTGGGCAAGTGCAGGGACCAGGGTTCTGTCCTCGGTCCCTCATGCCGCGTCGCCCCCGTCCCCGCCCCCAGGTGAGCTAAACTGGAGAACTAGAGTCTGGGCGCGGTGGCACAGGCCTGTAATCCAGCGCTGGGGAGGCTGAAAACAGGAGGATCACTAGGAGTCTGAGCTGTCTAGTGAGACCCTGTACCAAGCACATAAATGAAAATAAATAAATTTAAAGATTTGCTGTAGTTTTTGATCACACAGGTACATGCACACACTGATAGAGATTTGGAGGCATCGCTGGTTTTTTTTTTTTTTTTTTTGTCTTTTTGAGACAGGGTCTCACTATGCAGTTCAGGCTGGCCTTAAGCTCACTTTGTAGCTCAGGCTGGTCTCGAACTCACAACAATCCTCCTGCCTCAGCCTCCCGAGTGCTGGGATTACAGGCATGCGCCACCACGCCCGGCTCATCGCTGGTTTTTTAAGAATCAATTTATCGATACGTTTTAGATAGGCATGATGAGCACATTCATCATAAGGAACCTGTACCTGTATATGCTGTGTCTTGATTCTTCTTTTTCCTCCAATCCCTTCCCCTCCCTTCAATCCCTGTTCCCCTCCTTGTTTGAAAACTTTGTTTCCTTTTTTTTTTTGGCAAAAGCGGAGATGCTTTTATTTTTGTCTTCTCATTTTTTTTTTTTTTTAAACTTTTCCCTTCCTTTCTTTTCCCTCCTTCCTCCACTGGAGTATTTTCTTTCTACTTTCCAATATCTGTTATATAACTTGTTCCTTACTTCTTCTTCTGGTTTCTCATACTAGAGAATAAGATATTTAAACATGTGCAACTGATTTATTTCACCTAAGAGTATGGGCTCAGAGTGCATCAGCTTACCTAGAAATGGTATCCTTCTTTATGAGTCATTACTGTCTTACCTATTTTTTTAAACATCTTGGTTTATATTATCTTTTTGAAACAACTTCAAACTCAGAAAAGAGTTGCAAATACAAAATGCCTGACTTAAAAAAAATCTTTATTAATTTTGAGAATGATCTGTTGACCCAATACTTCATTAATCCCCTAAAAATTTTTGTGTTCATTTCCTACAAGTAGGTTGGTGTCCCAAGCAGAAATGTCACAGAAATGATGCCGGTTCTTTTCACTGAATCTTGTTGTTAGTACAAGTTTTCCTTCAGTTACTGATATTTGCTTTAATTGTTTAGCTAAGGTGGTGCCTGCTGATTTTATTCTACAGCACAATTGCTCTTTCTTTCTTTGTAAATAATACATAGTTTGTGGGAAATTTTTGATACTATGCAAATATCCTGATTTTTATCGAACTTTAGATTTACTCACTTATATCATTACAAGCTCATAATTTTCTTCTGTATTTAATGGCTAATTTTCTTCTGTATTTAACTTTTTATCATTTATTTTGATACTTCAACTGATGTCTGTGTTCTTTTGTTTCTATCATTATTCGAATTTTTCTTGCCTTTATATTTAATTTTTTTGGGTGGTCGGAGTAGAATCCAGGACCTCTTGAATGCTAAGCTCATACTTTTCCACTGAGCTACACTTCTACCCCAAATTCTTTGCTCTTGGGAACAAGACTCATTGCTACAGTTTGGGTATGGGTTAATGGTGCCCTCCAAGGAGTTATTGTAATTAAAGGTTTGGTCTCCAGGTAGGTACAATTGGAAGGTGGAAGAAAATTTTGAGGTAGGACTAAGGTGGAGGTCATTAGTCACTTGGCAAGGGGCTCTCAGAAGGAATTATGGAATCTCTCTGTCTCTCTATGGCTATAGCCATTCTGCAGAAATGTGTCCAGATATCAAGTGGCAGCCGGGGGACCTTTGCCATAACAGAGTGATGCCATGCCCTTGAACCTTCAAAACCATGGTCTAAATAAAACTTCTTTTCATCAAGTTAGCTACTTCAGATATTTCCTTGTAGTAATGCCAAGATAATGTGCTCAGTTGTGCTTTCTGTGTCTCAGCCCTGGAATCTGCCATTTCTCTGAGGAGCCCGGTGTTCTGCAGTGGGAAATGGTATTTACAAGAGAAGATCTGGGGACCAGATGCCTCTTATGGTTTAGACTTAGAATATCCTCCGAAGTCTCATGTATGCTGAGATGGTGTATGGTGAAAATGATTGGATTTCAGGGTGCTATATTCATCAGTGAATTAACCTACTGATGAATCCATAGTTAAATATGCTGTTAGGAGACGAGGCAACTGTGAAAGTGGAGCCAGTTTCAGTGTGAGTTCAATGTGCATGATAAACATAGATCCATGTGTCTGTGTGTTTTTAGGTACCTATACGTGTGCACATGTGTACATGCATTGCATTATTCCTTTACTCTGCCCACTAGGAGGGCCTGAGAGTAACAACCACCAATAGCAGGGAGGGCATTATCTTAGTCTCTTTCCTCATCAGTGGGGCAAAAATCTCAACATCCACAACTTAAAGGGGTAGGTGGGTCACTTAGGGTGTGGCCTGGAGGTGTACCCACCTCCTCCCCTCTGCTTCCTGGCTGCTCTGACATGAGCCACTTTCCTCCATCCAGCGCCTTCCCCTCCGAGGTTACTGCTTTGGAACCAGCCAGCCATGGGATAAAACCTCTAAAAACTATGCGCCGAAAGTAAATCTCTCTTCTTTTAAGTTGTGGACGTCGAGATTTTTGTTCCACTGATGAGGCAAGAGACAAAGATAGTACCCTCCTGCTCCTGGTGCTTGTTACTCTCAGGCCCTCCTAGTGGACAGAGTAAAGGAATACAGCGATGCAGACACACATGTGCACATACACACATACCTGCAAACATACTCACATGGGTCTGTGTTCATCACACACATGGACTTCACACTGGAACTGGCTCCACTACCACAGTGGAGCACCCGCTTACCACCACAGCACCCACACTACTTTTGATATTTCCTTTACCAGTACTTCCCATCCTAACAGTGAGGAACCTAACCTACCTCCTCACTTGATGAACTCCTTGGTACATAAGCCATCCCCTCTGCATCCCCACTTCTGTTCTGTGTGGGTGTCTCCTGCCCCAATCTGTAATCCTGTGAGCTGTACCCCTGAATTCCCATCCCTCACAGTCTTAACCTCCCATTGAGCTCTGCACCTGTGCTGGCTGTCCTCTGAGCTCAGCCTTCTTAAACTCTTCCCGAGGTTTCTTGTCCCATAGGAAGATCCTACTTGAGCACCGTCCCTACCTTACTAGAACCCAAGACCACGCCAGGCTTTCCATCTGGCAGGACACCTCTTCCTCAGCATCAGACAACCCCTGTAGGAGCAAGTGCCTCTGGATTCGTCAGCCTGCCATCCCCACTAGGCCTCTTATCATGTTTTCACCTTTCCCATTCATCTAGGTTTCCCAAATGTGGAAATCCTCCCTCACCCTGTTCAAGATCCTTCCCCGTGTCAACACCCACCTGCACGGCTCCTCCAATGGCTCTAGGCCTCTGCTCAGGAAAGGAGCTGAGAAGAGGAAGAACCACATCTTGCTACCCTTACTTGGCAACACCTCAGGGAAACCTTTGCTAGTCATTTTACAGAGAAGACAAACCCCTTCCTTCCCCCAGTGTGGTTGTCATAGCAGATGTCTAGGTCCTGTTTAGGGGCACTTCTTGTTTTCAGTGTTTTGCTACAATAAGTACCATTTTGTAGGGTCTTATGTGTCAGAATATATTTTTATTTTTGAAAAAGATACCTAGAATTGAGAGTACTGGATAAAAGTTACCTGCTTTAATGATATCTGGCAATTCTATGACATCTCTGATAAACTGAGTGCCTGCTTCTTCATATGGGAAAACTGAGGAACTTCTGGAGAGGCATCTGGTTCCCATAGTAGCCAGGAAGTTTGGCAGCTTTTGGTAAGACTCAGAGAACACATGTGTCTAAGTCCAAAGATAATGGGATCTTCGAGGCTGGCCAAATAGCTCAGTGGACAAAAGTGCCTGCTTAGGCAGATGCATTGGCTGGGGTTTGATCTCCTGCGTGCATTGCTGGCCCCACCCCCAGGGCGCACGGAGACCACCACTGAGACTGGCTGTGGTGGTATGTGCCTGTAATGCCAGCACTTGGGAACCTGAAAACAGGAAGATCAATGAGTCCAATCTGTGTAGTGAAGCCCTGTAGATCCTTATTAAAATATAAAACATAAAAATAAATAAATAAATAAAATAAAACAAAGATAATGGGATCCTCTCTGCTACCCACTTTAGCCACCAAAGCTTCCTTCTGTTGCCTGTGGTTTTCTATCCTAGAGCACAGTACACCCCCACCCAACCTCAGGATTCGCCAGCTCCGCCCTTCTTTCCCACCCCTCCCCCACCCCTGTTCCCCAGACGGTAACTTGAATGGTGATTCTCCACTGGCACCAACTTGGCCCAGGGCTGCCCAGTGTCTGCAGGTCACAGACCAGCAAATCACTGCCAGTGTTGCAGCATGAGCCAGGTGCTCAGAACGCCAGGACAAGGGCATCTTGAGAGGGTGGGTAGGACACAGCTAGGACTTCCCAAATGGGTGGCACATGGTTTTGCTCTTGAGACACAGCTAGGTGCCAACTTGGCAAGGGAGAGCTCAGTGTATGTGCCAGTAGGAAACGGTACGGGGTGTGGCTCATTCGGGAAGTCCATGCCCCTCCTCCAGGTCCAGACGCCAGAGGTGGAGCTCCACCCTCCTCACCAGCTCCGGGGCTCTCCCACTCCAGCACCCCCTTGCTTTTCTTTCCAAGTAAATCTGCTCTTGGAAGCCCTCTTTGGGCACTGCCATTTAGCTCTTGCTCTCAGAACAAGGAATTCAGTGCCTGGCACCTTGTTGGTGGGCACCACGTTCTGCTCTGTGCCCCATAGGAAGACCCCCCTCAGTATGTGATCCTCTGCTATGATGTATTACCCCCCCCCTTGGACTGTGACACTGGGTGAGGTCACTGCTTTCACAGAGGCCCTTGCTGAGCACCGATCACTAGAGCCTGGTGCTAGGAGACATGACCAGCGTCTTCAGCTGTCCACAGATACTCCAGGGCCTGATTTCCTGAAACTCATTCTGAGATTTCACCAGGAATGCAGATGCATGAGGAAGAGAAAGATCATGTCCTTGTTTTTTGTTTTTAAGATGTATTTAGTACAGGATCTACAAGGTCTCATTACACACATGGGACTCTAGTGATTCTCCTGTTTTCAGCCTCCAAGTGCTGGGATTACAGGCGCCAGCCACACCCAGGCTCAGTCGCTGGAGGAGGGCGGGAAGCTGGGCAGGCATGGCAGGCTGGGAATCAAACCCTGTCCCTGTGTTTTGTATAACCAGGGGCTTTAGTCCACTGAGCTATCTGGCTGGTCCTTATCATCTCCTACTTTCGCTTTTTTCTAAACAATCAAATTTCTAGTTTTCTACTGAAAGGGTGGGCAGAGAGGTTCAGCGCTATCAGAACTATGAGAACAGGAAGTTTTCTATGTGTTTCTCTTCCTGCCAAGGAGGGACGCAATGCAGGTGAACTGAGGAATGCAAGAACTACAGAGCTCTCCCTCTGGTATTTGGCCCTGACAGCTGTGAGGTGGGGCTCATGGACTGTAACAGGCTTTGGAGAGCTAGCGCTGCTCCACATGAGGAGGGCTCAGGGACAGGCCACTGCTGGCCCTGTGGGTGCCACGGCCTCCCAGGCTCTGTGGCCGTGGCTGCACTTCCTGCATCTCCCCTGCCTCTTACCATCCAGAATGCAGCTGCCTCAACAGCTACTGGCCCATCTGTGGTGCATGAAACACAATTGCCAGCATTTCTGAGGGCTTGCCTTTTATAGAAGTACTTGTTGTATCATTAAAGTTGATTTCCAAAGGCCACTCCTTTGGTTAATATTATGCATTTCACACAAGAGTTGTATTTATTTTATCACAAATTGAAACACCACAAATAAAATTTACTTTTAGGGGAAGTAATACATTAAGGAACAGGATGTTTTTACTAAGATGTTCATAGTGGGTAGAAGGGAATGTGCTCTGAAATAAGTGCACGGGCCTGCTCTAAAATTAGGTCCTTGGAGTCCTTCCTAGTCTATGCTCCAGGAAGATAAGTCTGCAAAGGGGGGGGGGGTGTAGAAAGTAACTCCTACAATCTGGCCAAGAACCTGCCCTAGGAACCGTCTTGCTCATTTTGATCATTTCTGGACACAGTCTGTTTCTAGGAAATTCTTACTGAAGCTGCCAGTCTCTGAGAAGGCCCTCAGTCCATGAGCTCCTTACCTCAGTGGTAAGGTTCTGAAGCCACACAGCAGGTATTATGTTGGTGTGCTCTTTTAGCAGTTCTCTGGAACTATGACAAGTGAACTGTGCAGCCAGCGTCACCTCCCCAGCAGGAAGAGGCCAATGACAGGGAGTTGGATCTTGTTCTTCCCTGAACCATCTTTTTTTAATATTTCTTTTTTTTTTTTCTTCAGTGTTCAGGATTGAATGCAGGGCCTTTGCACTGAGCTCCACTTTCTAGCCATTTAAAAAAAAAAAAGAATTTTATTTTCAGGCAAGATCTTGCTAATTTGGTAAATTTCCCAGGTGGGCACAAACATGTAATCAATCCTCTTGCCTCAGTCTCCCAGAGTGCAGGGATTACAGATTTGTATCATCATTTGAATCATAATACCCAGCTCCCAACCGACTTTTTGACTTTGGGCAAATCACTTCTCTTCCAAGGATGCTTTGAGTCCTAAATGCTTTGACGCCTAAATCATTAAAGTTGATTTCCAAAGCAAGAAACTTTTTGGTGGTCTTAGAGCCTTGTGCAGAGAAAGCTTTTGTCCATGAGAAAAAGAGGAACAAATTTAACACAGTGCACATTACCTGGTACAAGTTGGTCCCATTTCCCTCACTAGTGTTATCATATTATAATCACTTAGATTAAACTGCCTGGAACAAGACGAATCTGGGAAGCCCAAGAATGGCTGTGCCCGTCACTTGAGTTGGAAACTAGGAGGAGCCTGGCCAGAAAGAGGAAAGATGTTTCAGGAAGGGAAGAACTGGCTTATCTGGTGCCTGAGGTCATAATGCCTGGAATGGAGAGTGGCCCTAGGGAAGGGCTGGGGGATTATGGTTGTAAAAACGTTTCCATTGGTTGCTGCAGTAGGTAATACGTAGGTTTCTTGGAAGCTAGTGTAGTAGACACAAATAAGAAGTCTACCTATCAACTGGTTCCTGTTGACTGGGCTTCATGGCCTAGGAAAATAAATGTTAAAATAGCAGAACTGACACGAGTGGCCAGTGAGATAATAAAAAACAGTAAACAGGTCAAAGCAGTAACCAAAGAAATCATCTTCGACTGCTCTAGTCTTAAAAAAAAGAGCATGCGTACCAGAAATTAAAAGAAAGATATCAAAAGTTAGCACAGAAGAAGTTAAGCTTTCTAAAAATATAATGATATTGTTCTCCTAACTCTCCCCAGTGTCCACATAAATCAGCAAAAGGTGTCACACACCAACAGCATGACATGAACACCCCACATTAGAAGGAAAGAAACTGAGGTCTCGGATAGAAGCACAAGATTCCTGGGTTCTTTAGTTTACTGAACACTTTAGGAGGTCTTTGAAAATAAAGGATTTGTCTTGCTCTGGGTTGTGGTGGGTTGGAAAGTGGTCACAAAGAGCAGAGGGGTGGCAGCAAGAGGATTTACTTCATGGTTTGTTGTTCCTATCAATGCTATAAGCTCTAAACTCTTTAGAACTCAAAACTTCAGAATGATGAAGCTGTTGAGGGTGAGCAACTCTGGTTGGCCTCCTGGTTTAACAGATGAATCCTCCAAACCCACAGAATAAATCTTTCCTGATTTATTCCATCTTGGTTCCTGGCACAGAACACAGCCAGGTGCAGCCTTAACAGATCTGAAAGCCTGGGCTAGCCACCAGGGTTGAAGAATGAGATCAAAGTGATAAAAATGAATAAGTGGTAGGACTAAAGATAAGGAGACACGTATCTGATTGGAATCTTTTCATATAAACACTTGTAGTGAAAACATGTTTAATCAGGGATAAAATTGTTTAAACAGCACAGTGGTAACTGTGGAAGAAATCTAAAGTGACCTTCTGCAAGTATTCTCGTGCCATGTTCTGACTTTGCAATAGGCTTGACCTGCGCTTTAGGAAGCCCAGGTGCTGCCTGGCTCCCCTTCCTCCCTGCCTGCTTGCCTGCTCTGTACAGCCTGTTGGAGCGGAGGAAGGATCAGCTGGGCAGGGTGACTCTCCCGAAGGCCAGGCTGGAGTGGTGCAGGCACACGGGGCCTGCCAGCCAGCACAGGGGCCCATTCTCCAGAACAAAAAGCAGATGGGTTGTTCTGAACTCCTCTAAAGATTGTCAATATCACACCGCATGCTGCTCAAGAAAGCCTTATCTTTAAAACAGAAATTAAAAATAGCAACCATAGCCAGGTGCAGTGGCACGCATCTACAACCTCAAGTACTCAGATGCTGAGGCAGGAAGATCACAAATTTGAGGTTAGCCTGAGGAACTCAGAAAGAGCCCTGTCTCAAAACTTTTTTAAAAAGGGGAGGGGTGTGGAGATGTAGTCCAGTGGTAAAGTGCCCCTGGTTTTACCCCATGGCAAACAAACAAAAAACAAAAAGTTGGGACGATGGCTCAGTGGAGTAAGTGCTTCTCTGGCAAGAGTAAGGCCTGAGTTCAATCCCAGTTCCACACACACAAAAAAAAGGGGCGGGGGGAGGGACCTCTAATCTCAGTTCTTTAAAAAAAAAAAAGCAATCTTGCCCTGTGCTTGGAGACCTACCCATCCAGAACTGTATCATTTGAGCCTCACAGTGTTCTGATGAAGTTGAGGGAATATTAG
>PVKA01014187.1:38324-53166 GCA_004027165.1 Ctenomys sociabilis
AGGAGAGGAGGAGAGGAGGAGGGAGAGGAGGAAGGAGAGAAGGAGGAGGAAGGAGAGAAGGAGGAGGAAGGAGAAGAAGGAGAAGGAGAAGAAGGAGAAGGAGAAGAAGGAGAAGGAGAAGAAAAGTTTAATTTCACTGGTGGCTTCGAGGCTGTGGTCCCTGGTTAGCTGGACCCATTACTTTTAAGCCCATGGCAATTCAGATACATCATGGTGGAAGGTGTGGAGGAGCGGAGGAGCTGCCCCCTGCATGGCTGCCGGGTGAGAGAGCTGGGGAGCTGGGCCAGTGCTCTGCCTCCTCCTGTTCTGCTCTACTCAGCTCCCAATCTACTGGATGGTGCTGCCCACATTCAGGGTAGATCCCCGCCCACAGCATCCTGTCCCGCATGCGAGTGACCTCTGGAATCATGCCACAGATACACCTACAGGTGTGCTTCACTAACTTCTTAGGTATGTTCCAGTCCAGTAAGTTGACAGTCAAGACTGACCATCACAGGAAGTGTGGACACACTCCCCTGGAAGGACTAGCTCACTTCCCAGCCACCTTGACAAGCTAGGGCTTGAATGAAGAAGGGAAGGAGTGGGAATGGGGGGTGGGGCGCACGTGGTATCTCTGTTTTACAGAAGCTGAAAGAGATCCCAGATGGAAATTATTTGTCCAAAGAGACGCAAGAGATTGATGACGGAACTGCTTCCGATAAGCCTAGGGTTCTTCCTCCGTGGTGCTCCTCTCGTGCCCTCATTTTTAAATTAAGAGACAAGGAGTGGAGAGATAGTTCAACAGACTGAGCAGCTGCTTGGCAAGCACAAAGACCTGGGTTTGATCCTGGTAGGTACCCCATGCTGTGCTGGAACTCCTGTTGCACCGTACTGGCCACTGAAACCAGGGGTAGTGGTGCATGACAGTAATCCCAGCACTGGGGAGGCTGAGACAGGAAGATCACTAAGAGTCTGTACTGCACAGTGAGACCCTGTACCAAATAAACAAATAAATAAAAGATTATTTAGAATTAAGAAACAATATATACTTTTGTCACGTACAACATGACGTTTTGAAATACATGTACATTATGGGGTGACCAAAGCGAGGTACCTTAGGCATTATCTCACAGACTTCTCCGTTTGCGTGGCAAGAATATATATCTAGTCTCTTAGCAGTTTGTAAGAACGCTGTGATATAGCGCCCCCATGCTGTACAATGGCCTCCTGCATCTTTTCCTCCTGCCTAACTGAAATTATGCACCCCGTGGCCACCAGAGCTCCTCTGCAGTCCTCCACAAGCATCGTTCTATTCTCTGCTTCTCTGGGCTCACTTAGATTTCACATATTAACGACATCCCATGGCATTTGTCTTTCTGTGTCTGGCTTATTTCACTCACTGCGCTGCCCTCCAGATTCGTCTGCATTATTGCAAATGTCAGGAGTTTCTTTTTGTGACTTGGGGCGGGACCAGGGACCACTGTTCACATACACCACATTTTTCTGACCTGCTCACCCTCCACCGGGTACTCAGGCTGTTCCCACGTGTGCTGCTGAGGGCACTGAAGCGTAGCGTCTCTGGCTGTTGGCTCCTGCGTTGCTCCCAGAAGTCTCTCACAGCTCTTTGTATTCCCAGTAGCATCAACTGCGAAGTTGCTTCCTTTGTTTCTGATTTTACTATTTCTTCATTCAGCTACACCTTTGTTGATTTTAGTTTCCCAAACTCAACTTTTAGTTTTGTTATCTTTTTTGTTGTTGTTCCCAAGTCTCCAGGTCATTTGTTACTGCTCTGACCTTTACTGTTTTCTTTCTCCTGCTAACTTCAGACCTAGTTTGTTCTCTGTTGTTACTTTTGAGAGGTGTAACTTTAGGCTGCATGCTTCAGAGCTCTGCTCCTTTCTGATATCAGTGAGCATTTATTGCCATAAATGGCCCACCCAGAAACTGCTTTTGGTGTATTTCTTAAGTTTTTTGTTTGTTTGTTTGTGTTTTGTCTTTTTGAGACAGGGTCTCACTATGCCGTTTAGGCTGGCCTTAAGTTCACTTTGTAGCTCAGGTTGATCTCGAATTCACAACAGTCCTCTTGCCTCAGCCTCCCAAGTGCTGGGATTACAGGCATGCACCACCACACCTGGCTTTTCTCAAATTTTAGTTGTAGGTCCATTTTCATTTGTCTCAGAATAGTTTTGAAGTGTTTCTTCAAATTTCTTTTCATTCCATTTGTTGTGCAAGAATGCATTGTTTATATTACATGTGTATGTAAATTTTCTTACATTCTCTTATTATTCATTTCTGGTTCTATATCATTCACTTGGTAGTTCTTGTTCTTTTTTTTTTATGTATTTAGTACAGGGTCTACAGGGTCTTATTGGACTCATAGTGATCCTCCTCTTTTCAGTCTCCCACGCACTGAGATTACAGGCATGCACTGCCACAATTGGTAGCTTTCAATCTTTTTTTTTTTTTGGTTCAACAAGGGATTGAACTTAGGCCCTTGCACTTGCCAGGGAAAACGCTTATTCTACTGAGCCACCTCCTTGGCCCCCAATCTTCTTAAATTTGTCAAGACTTATTTTGAAATACAATAATGATTTGTTACAGAGAATGTTCCAAGTACACTTCAGAAGAATGTGTGTTCTGCAGTAGTTGGGTGAAATATGTATCCGTACATATCTTTTAGGTCCATTTGGTATAAAGTATAGCTTAAATGCAATATTTTCTTAAGTTTTTTTTTTTTTTTTTTTTTTCCCGGATGATCTGTCCAGTGCTGGGGGGTTTGAAGTACCTTAGTATTATTATGTTATAATCTATGTCTTGGGACTGGGGAGGTAGCTCAATAGAATAAGTGCTTGCCTGGCAAGTGCAAGGTCTTGAGTTTAATCCCTGGTTCTGTAAAAAAGAAAAAAAAAAGGCTCTTTTCATTTGTTGATGTTTTCTGTATACAGTTTTAGGGTTCAGGAGGTTGGATACACGTATATTTAAAATTAAATCTAAATCAAAAAATTGAGCTGGCCAAATAGCTCAGCACAGGGGCTGGGGGTTCGATCCATGAGCCTGCCAGTTTGGCCTCGCCCCCAGGAGGTGAGGATCATTATGAGTCCCCCAGGCACTCTGAGACTGCGATTGAGACTAGGCGTGGTGGTGCACACCTACAATCCCAGCACTTGGAGGCTATAAAGAGGAGAATCACTACAAGTTCTATCTAGTATAGTGAGACCCTGAACACCCTGCAGACCCTTCCCCAGAATACAGAAAAAAAAGAAAAAGAAAAATTGACCCCTTTTAAAGTACATTATGAACTTCTTTGTCTTTTTAAGTAGTGTTTAAAATTTTAAAGGCTAGTTTATCTACTATGGCATACCCTGCTCTCGTTTGGTACAAAAGCATGGCATGGAGAATCTTTTTCTGTCCCTTTACATTCTTTCTATGTGTATCTTCATAGGCGGATTGAGTGTCTTGTGTGCAGAATGTAGCTGGGACTTATTTGATCATCTATTTCGCTGTTCTATATTTTATTGGAGAATTTAATCTATTTCCATTCAAAATAGTTTTGATAGGTAAAGACTTACTACTGCCATTTTCTTAATTATTTTGTTCTTTTGTAGACTTCTGGCCCTTTCAACTATCTTGTTTTATGCTTAAGTGGTTTTTTTTTAAATGGTACCCTTTGTGTCCTTTTTAATCTCATGTTTATCTATTATAGGTTTTTGCTTTGAGGGTACCATAATGCATATAAAAATACTGATAGCTATAAAGGTCTGTTTTAAGCTGATGAAAACTTGTATTGCATATACTATATTTTTTATTCTTTTTTCTTTTTTTGGTGCCAGGAATTGAACTCAGAACTTTTCACTTGCCAGGCAGGTGCTTATTCCACTCAGCTATATTTCCAGTCCTCTATATTTTCATTCTATGCTCTCTGCATTTAAATTGTTTTTTGGGCTAGCCAGATAGCTCAGCAGATTAAAGTGCCTGCTTAGGCAGATGCAGGGGCCAGCCCTGCAAGCCCCGCCCCCCTGGCACACTGAGATGGTGATTGAGAGTGGGTGTGGTGGTGCATGCTTGTAATCCTAGAGCTTGGGAGTCTGAAAACAGGAGGATCACCATGAGTCCAATCTGTGTAGTGAGACCCTGTAGACCCTGTACTAAATATATTTTAAAAAAATTGTTTTCTGACAATTTATATATTTTATATTATATACTCACTGACAAATCATTATAGATATTATTTTTAATATTTTTTGCTAACAATCATACTAAGGATATGTGATTTATACACAAGTACAGTATTAGTGTATTCTTAATTTGACTGTATATACTTTTTTACCAGTGAGTTTCATTCATTCATAAACATTTGTATTTATCTTTAGTGTCCTTTTATTTCAGCTTGAATAATTCCTGCTAGCATTTTTTGTTCAGACAGATCTGGTCAAGATGAATTCCCTCAGTTCTTATCTGTCTGGAAATTCTCTCTCTCTGCTATTACTTCTTTAAATGAACTTTCTGTTGTTTTCTCTCTTGAACTCTTATACCTTGAATGTTTTCCCTAGTAATGGCATCTTACAGATCTCATAAGCTTGACCAGAGCCTTCCTACCTCACCGTGTGCCCTGCTCTTCCTCCTGCTCCTTGTTGTAACCCACTTGGGTGCCGAGCCCTTCCCCATATCCTGTTATTCTTAATAGAACCTGCCAGGTGCCATTACCTGTTATTCCCGCTGGGGCCTGATCTTAGACAAACTGTTTCTCGCCCTCCCTTGGCAACAGCACTCCCCCAAAAGGTTTATGTAACCCTGCTCACCCGAGAAAACTCCCACCAACTAGCTCCCTGTACCCCCTTGACTCTCTCAACTTCCGCTTTTTGCTTCTACAATACTGCTTAGTTGCCTGCCCCAGACCCATCTCCCCTTTAGGTCACTACCCCGCTCTGTTCTGAGCCAAAGGTAAAAATAAAAAGTCCCAAGCCACGCTAGACTAGCTCCATCTTAGCCCTTTGTTTCACCTGTTGCTAAATGTTCTGGGAAAGTTACATGCAACTAAGCAACCACAAGGTTGCTCTATAGCCTCAGCAATCTCCAGGTGGCCTTCAATCAATCTTGACAAAGGAACAATTGCTATTGGCTTCTGTAACCTGCTTGCTCAAGTTTCCCTGTTAACCCCTAATGGCCACAAGATGCCCCCCCCAAGGTTACCCAAGCATTACAGAAATATGTTATTCTGTCAAAAAAATATTCCCTTCTCACTGAGCCAATCAGTGTAAAGGTCAACCCCTATTAACCAATGCAATTAGCTTCTGTAACACAGCTTGCCTCAGCCCCCTTCACCCCATCCCGCAAGACCATACCCTGAGCCACAAAGTTCCCTAATATAGATATAATATTTGTCTCCCCCAATCAAAATTGTCCCCGTACTCCCCTAACGGCCATTTTAGCTTCTGTGACGATGCTTGCTTACCCCTCCCAGCCTGCAGTTTTTGGGCATAAAAGCCCTGCTGCCCAGCCCTTGGGGGGCCCTTCTCCTTCTCGCATGGAGAGGCTACCCGGTGGGTACCACCTAAAATGAAGCGCTTCTTTCCTTTTGGACTTGCCTCGTTGTCATCTGATTTTTGAGTTACAACACTCCTTGGGTCTGCCATCAGGCTACACTCTCAGGAGGGAACCCAAGGCCTAACTTGCTGCCTTGTCACAGTCGCATGTGCCTAGGTGATGGTTTGTTGATGATGATCATGGTGATGTGATACTGAGCCAGCCTTTGGTGGGGAGACATCAAGTTCAAAGCAAGCAACTTCAGATATTTTGGAGAGTTAATTGCACCTTATATTTAAGGAGATTAAAGAAAGCATGCCCAGAGAGCGACCTGCCTAAGACACCAGGCCTATTCCAGTGGCCTCCTCCATCCTGCCCCATGCCCGCCTAGCCAGAGCAACCAGCCTGAGACAGCGGGGCCCACTCCAGTGGCCTCCTGGATCCCACCCTCAAGCCCTCCGAGTGAGTGAGAATTTGCACAACTCACATGGCTTCCCAGATCAGTGAGGGAGAGCCTTTGGCTTCTTCCTGTGCATGCTAACCAGATCCCCGCCCCCAAGCCCTCCAAGCGAGCAACCGGCCTGAGACCTCAGGGCCCACTTGCCAGCAACTCCTGGGATCCCCTGCCCCAAGGCCCGCTGAGCAAGTGGGAATTTCCTTGACGCCCTGGGCATCAAAGTTCAGTGAGTGTGTGGTGAATCTGAGGGAGAGCCTCTGGCTTCTCCCTGCGCGCTCCACACCATCCACAACCTCAGGCCCCAAGACATCTAGCCAGAGACCTGTATGAGACACCCCAGACAGACCTACCTGGCAAGTCCGAGTAGCCACTGTCCCCAAGCCCACCCCAGGGGCGAGAACTTCTGGTGACACTTCTAGCACTTGATCCACCCCGCCCAGCCTGGTGAGTGTGGGAGAGCTTCTGTGCATCCCCAGTGCTCCCCTGACCTCCCTGGACCCAACAGAGGGGAATCAAAGGAGCTGCAGCAAAAAGGAACTGAACACAACAGCGAGATCCAGGCCAGGCATAACTGGATAGTCTCAAACTTGATAGACTGGCATCCAAATCTCATTATGTGCTAAGGTTATAGATGCACCAAAGCTCTGTACCAAAGGTCAGAGGTCAGTGCTACACAAAATAATGAAGACAAGGAGAAATATGCAATCTCAGGTCTCTAGTCTACCAATAAGTGCAGAGGACACTAGCTCAGCTGAAATGAATGAATTATCAGAGACAGAAACAAAGGAACAACAGCAGAAAGGTATAGAGGAACTCAGACAAGAATTAATGCCTGAAATAAAAAAGAAATATTTGAATACATAGCATCTGAAATAAAGAATCAAATCCAGAAACATCTGGGGAAAACCCAATGCTCACTCAGAACAAGTGCAGAGAACACTATTCCAGCTGAAATGTATGAACTAACAGCATCAGAAGCAAAGAAACAACAGCAGAAAGGTCATGAGGAACTTAAAGCAGAAATGATTTCCAAAATCAAAGCAGAATTCTTTGAAATCATAGCATCCGAAATACAGAAACAATTCTGGAAATATACAGAGGAAACCCAATTTGGAACAAACTCTACATAAAAAAGAATTAATAACTACCTCTAAAGAAGATATGGATAAAAAATAGAGATCAGAAATACGACGGAATCCTAGAATAAGCAATACAGAAAATAAATAGAATGCATGAAGCAGAGTCAAAGAGTTACAGAAGAACTAAAAATAACAATTACAAGTCTACAAAACCGTTTGCATGAAAGCAAAGACAGAGTTTCAGATTTTGAGGATGCGGGTGCAGCTAGTGAAAAGCTGAGAAATGATCTCTTAAAAACAATGAGAATGCAGGAAAAAAAAATCCATCACATGCAAGATGGTGCCAAGATGAACAATGTGAGATTAATTGGCATCAGTGAGACTGAAGGAGTCAACACAAATGATATAAAAAGAATATGGGCAGAAGTAATCGCAGAAAACTTCCCAAATATGAGGAAACAATACAACATTCAGGTAACTGAAGCATACAGAACACCAAATAATGTCAACCCAAGTACAAACACACTGAGACATATAATAGTCAAGATCCCAGAAATCCAACACAAGAATAATATACTTAAAACTGCTAAAGAGAAAGAGCAAATCACATTCAAAGGAAAACCCATCAGAATTACAAACCATGAAGTTAAGGACAGCATGGAGCAGAGTTCTTTAAGTCCTGTATGAAAACAAATTTCAGCCCAGACTATTATACCCTGCAAAACTCTTTCAAGTTTGATGGAGAAGTGAAATACTTCCACAACAAAGAACAACTAAAGAATTTCATGATGACAAAGCCATCCCTACATGGGCTACTGAAAGAGGTTCTAGAGAGAACCACAATGACCAGAACTCCACGAATGAGAATGGAAGGAACTCACTCAACAGGGCAATTAAACACAGGATACAAAGGAGTAAACAACACCAGGTAAATATCATGACAAATATAAGTCAACACATTTCAATTATAACCATCAATGTAAACAGACTCAATTCACCAATTAAGAGAAATAGACTGGCACAGTGGATTAGGAAACAAAATCCAACAATATGCTTTATACAAGAAACACTTCACTCAAAAGGACATTCATAGGCTCAAAGTCAAAGGATGGAAAACAATACTACATGCCCCAGCACCCCCAAAAAAAGAAAGAGTAGCAATTCTGTTCTCAGACAGTCTCAACTTCAAACCAAGAATGATCAAACGACACAAAGAAGGCCATTACATATTGGGTTAGGGGAAATATTCAAGAGCAAGAGGTAACACTCATAAAGATCTATGCACCAAACACAGGAGCACCCAACTATGTAAGACAAATCTTAATGGACATGAAAAACCTAATATCTAAGACCACAATCTTAAAAGGAGACCTTACCACCCCCTTATCTCAAAAAATTAGATCAACCAGACAAAAAATTAGCAAGAAGTAGCAGAACTGAACCAGAGCTTGGAACAAATGGACCTGGTGCACATATACAGTGTTCCATCCAATCACAGCTAAATACACATTTTTTTCAGCTGCACACAGGTCATTTTCCAAAATAGACCACATACTAGTCCAGAGGTCATGCGTAAGTATATGCCAGAAAACAGGAATTATCCCATTCATATTATCTGACCACAGTGCAATGAAACTGCAACTAAATGACAAAAGAAACCAGAAAAACCTGCTAAATTCATGGAAATTAAACAACACGCTACTCAGCTATCAATAGGTCACAGAAGAAATTCAACAATATCTACAATTCAATGAAAATTCAAGCACAACATATCCGAATCTATGGGATATGATGAAAGCAGTTCTTAGATGGAAAATCATAGCTATGAACTCACACAAACAGAATGGGAACAAATAAACACCCTAATGTTGCACCTCTGACATCTAGAAAAAGAGCAACGAAACCCAGAGCACAGAGATGGGAAGAAATCATAAAGATTTCAGCAGAAATTAATTCAATTGAGATGAAGAAAACAGTTGAAAGAATCCACAAATCCAAAAGTTGGTTCTAGGGGCCAGGGAGATGGCTCAGTGCAAAATGTTGGTTCTATGAAAGACTAAATAAAGTTGATAAGCCTCTAGCCAACCTCATCAAAAAGAGGTAAGAGAAAATTCAAGTACAAGCAATAAGGAACGAAAAGGGTGAAATCACCACAGACCCAGTGGAAATCCAGAAGACTGTCAATAGCTACTTTGAGAATCTTTATGCTCACAGAATAGAAGACACAGATGAAATGGACAGATTCCTACAAAGGTACAAATTCCCAAAACTGAACCAAGAAGATACAACAACTCTCAATAAGCCAATAATAGTCAATGAAAATGAAACGTAACAAAAAGGCTGCTGACAAAGAAAAGTCCAGGTCCTGATGGATTCACAGCTGAATTCTACAAGAAATTTATAGAATATATAATCCCTACACTCCTCAAACTCTTCAATGAAATTGAAAAGGAAGCAGTCCTCCCAAAATCATTTCTGGAGGCAAGTATTATACTGATTCCAAAACCAGGGAAAGACACAACTAAAAAAGAGAACTACAGGCCAATCTCCCTCATGAACATAGATGCAAAACTCTTCAATATAATCCTAGCAAATAGAATACAGAAAATCATCAAGAAGATCATACACCATGACCAGGTAGGATTCATCTCAGGGATGCAAGGATGGTTCAATATTTGAAAAATCTATAAATGTAATACACTATACTAGTAGACTGAAATCTAAAACCACATGATCATCTCAATTGATGCAGAGAAAGCTTTTGACAAAGTCCAACACTCATTCATGTTCAAAGTCCCACAGACAATTGGAATAGATGGACTCTATCTTAACTTGATAAAAGTCATCTATGACAACCCAAAAGCTAACAAAATCTTAAATGGGGAAAAACTGAAATCTTTTACTCTTAAATCAGGTACAAGACAAGGATGTCCTCTATCACCTCTTCTATTCAATATAGTCTTGGAATCCTTAGCAACAGCCATTAGAAAAGAGGGAGAAATAAAAGGAATAAGAATAGGTAAAGAAGAAGTTAAATTATCACTATTTGCAGATGATATGATACTTTATGTGGAAGACCCAAAAAATTCCACCAAGAAACTACTAGAACTGATATGGAAATTCAGTAGCATAGCAGGATACAAAGTCAATACTCAAAAGTCAATAGCATTCCTCTACACAGATAACAAGCACACTGAAAGGGAAACAATAGAAACAATACCTTTTACAATAGCACCATGGAAAATGAAATATATTGGAATTCACTTAACCAAGGAAGTCAAAGATCTTTTCACAGAAATTTACAATACCCTAAGATAAGAGATTATAGAGGATTTCAGAAAATGGAAAGATATTCCATGCTCCTGGATAGGAAGAACCAACATCATGAAGATGGCCATACTCCCAAAATTGTGGTACAGATTTAATGCAATCCCTATCAAACTGCCACCAACATACCTCCCAGACTTAGAGAAATTGTTCCTGAAATTTAATTGGAACCAGAAAAGACCTAGAATAGCGAAGGCAATCTTCTCCAATAAAGACAAGGCAGGAGGCATCACAATTCCTGACTTGAAATTATACTACAAAGCCACTGTGATAAAATCAACATGGTATTGGCAACAAAATAGATCTGAGGATCAGTGGAATAGATTAGAAGATGCAGAGGCATCTATAAACACACTCAGCCCCGTGATCTTTGACAAAGGGGCCAAACACACTTACTGGAAGAAAGATAGCCTCTTTAACAAATGGTGCTGGAAAACCTGGCTTTCTACATGCCGAAAACTAAAACTTGACCCAGCTCTATCACCATGCACTAAGCTAAAGTCAAAATGGAATAAAGATCTAAACATTGAAACAGAAACACTCAATCCCCTGGAAGAGAAAGTAGGAGGAACTCTTGAAGACATAGGGGTAGGTAAAGAGTTCATGAACAAACATGTATTTGCATGGGAAGCACTTGAAAGAATCAATAACTGGGATCAACTCTTCTTGAGGAGTTTCTGCACATCAAAAGAAATTGCCAACAAAGTGAAAAGACAACCCACAAATTTAAAAAAAAATCCTAACTAATGAGCAATCAGACAAAGATCTGCTCTCTAGAATATATAAAAAACTAAGATATAACAGGGCCCTCAAATTTAAAGTCCCAATCCAGAAATGGACATCTGAGATGAATACACACTTCTCAGAGGATGAAATTAAAGAAGCAAATAAATATTTGAAAAATGCTCCACATCACTAGCCATCCATGAAATGCAAATAAAAACAACACTGAGATACCATCTCACTCTAGAAAGAATGGCTATCATAAGGAAATCAACCAACAACAAATGTTGGAGAGATTGTCGGGAAAAGGGAACACTTCTCCATTGCTGATGGGAAAATGTAGACTGGTACAACCATTGTGGAGATTAGTGTGGAGACTCCTCAAGAGAGTAGGATTGGAAATCCCATTAAGCCAGCTATCCCCCTACCGGGAATTTTCCCAGAGGAACTGAAAACATTATATCATAGTGATATGTGTGTACCTATGTTTATAGCAGCACAATTTGTGATAGCAAAATCTTGGAAACAACCAAGATTTCCATCACATGAGGAATGGTTGAAAAAGATGTGCTATTTCTATATAATGGAGTATTACTCAGCTATAAAGAATGACAAACTTGAAGCATTTATATTGAAGTGGATGCCACTTGAACATATACTCATAAGTGAAATAAACCAGACACACATGTGCAAATATCATATAGTTTCCCAAGTATAAGAAGTCAAAAGAAGAAATACGAATAGAAATGTACAACAACAACTAAAAAGAATCGAGTCAGATAGTTAGGGCAAAGTGACCGGCATATGCTGCAGGATGCTAATCAGCTTTTCTTCTGAATGGTTAACAACCTAAGTTCACAGATCAAAATTGGAGAAATAGAAGAGCTGCAAGGCCAGCCAATATTTTGGCCCTAGCCTTTCAAGGTCAGTGAAGACTCAGAACATAGGAGAACCTGTACTGTAACATCATGAAACTCAGTTGTGTTCCAAACTTTCTGATCAAGGAGATTATGGAGCCACAGAGGAAAGAGATCAAAAATGTATAGTGTGCCTAGGGAGAGTCACATGGAGAGAAAACTTTCTCTCAAGCTCTCACAGAGAGCAAACTGGTGAAGCGTTGGCTGTGATTCATCCACATGGATGACACAGACAAAGAATCTACAGAGTAAAGTACAGGATTACAAGATAGATAAACCCTGAAGGAACTTTACTGACTTCATCAGAAATAAAAGCTACATCTTTTGGTATAAAGGTCTTGATCTATCTCGGTCTTAACCATGCAGCAGAAAAATATAAAAATAAGGTATATAATAATAGGCCATAATAATAAGTTGAGCTGTAAATGGCTATAGTCAACAACTTCTTCAAATAACTCACTATTATTGTGGAATGCTGGACTGTGTTGGATTGTGTCACTGGGTTCAGGCACCTAAATTGGTTTAATGACAATGGAGTGCCATCTTTGACAGGTCTAGACAAACAAAGGGATATATGAAGGAAGAATCATGAGGTGTGTGTATAAATAGTACAGTTAGGATAAATATGCCATGCTTCTGCATAATACTACGAGAAGCCGGATTTGCACTAATAGTGGTTAGACAAGATATTATGTCAGCTTCTAGTACTATGGACAACCACTAGGAAAATAACAAGGTAGAAAGCATTAATTATTGAATCTGTGATATAATTCAGGTATAAAAAATAAGTAAACAGCTATACTCTTTTTAATTCACTGATTAGAGACATCTGCTATAATAATGTCTGTAAGTATAATATCATGTGTGTATCTTGTACATTACGAAAACAGTTTGCAATGTATTAATTTATCAAATCTGTCCTGTTAATTTGTTTAGAAACTGTCTCTTTGCTATGTGTTCTTCAATGAAATAAATAAATAAATAAGAAAGCATGCTCAGTCCAGGTCTGGGGCTGCATTCAAGCCTGCATTCAGCACTATAAGGACTGAATATCAAATCCAGTGTCTACCTCACCAGGACATTTTCATCCTGAATCTAGATCCTCAAATAGCTCTTTTATCATTCAGCCTTTTCTAAATCTGGTTGGGTAGTGCATCCATCACAAGCCTTCACTACTAATTCTTCACTTTGTTTGAGTTGACCCAGGCTACAAATTATCACATTACCAAAAGGATCAACACTTTCCATAGCAGGTATCAATGAACATTCATTTTTTATCAAAACGACCTTCTGCTTCTGAAGCAAGTAAAGCAAGTAGTGTTCATCCAAAAAGCCTAAGCCCAAGAAAAGTGCTTCTTGCACAAATTCCTCAGCTGTGTTCCCGTCAGTGAAATTTCCTTCCTGCATACTGGGCTGGGAAGACAGTTCAGTGGAATAAGCACTTCCCTGGCAAGCACAAGGGCCTGAGTTTAATCTCTGGTTCTGCAAAAAAAAAAAAAGAAAAAAAAAAAAGAAAAAAATAACCCAAATACTTCTTCCCACATATCCTCCAGGTAATGCCATCAAAAGTGTTGTTGTCCAGACATAATAAATAATTTTGGGGACTGCCTAAAAGAATATGTCTTTTTTTTGGATAAGGTTTTATTTATTTATGCATTTATTTATTTGGTACAGGATCTTGCTATGCAGCTTGGACTTGTAGTGATCCTCCTGTTTTAGCCTTCCCAGCACTGGAATTATGGTATGCACATGGTTCTGGTGGCTAGCTCAACACTGGGTCTGCATGGCATGTGGTGCTGGGGATTGAACCCGGGTCCTTGCATTTTCCAGGCAGTTGCATAGACCACCAAGCTATCTCCTCAGCCTTAGAACAGTATTACAAATATAGCAAATGAGTCTGTTAATTCAGAGAAGGGAAAATTGATCATGGAAATTTATTACGGAAACATGAAGAAGATGCTCAGGAAGAACTGAGGACTCACAACCTTTAAATACTTCAGTTGCCTGAAAATTCTAAAAAAATATTTGGTTCATGAACCACACAAAACACCATCTGGAACTCAGAAAGCAGAGCAGAGAGACCTGGGAAGACCGCATGCCTGCCGGCATTGCTGCCACCAGGTCCCCACCCCGTCTCAGCTGCAGTGCCGCATGAAGGGTATTCACAACCCCCATCAATTTCGTACCATTTGTAAAATCTGTGAATTATCATTTGAAACAGAACATGTTTTTTTTTTGTTTTGTTTTTGTTTGTTGTTTTTACAACCTATAAAGAATAATCATAAACTTGGTGAAATGCCATATATCTGCTAGGTCTGTAATTATAGATCACCCTCATTTGCTGATGTAGAAACTCATTTTAGAAGATTCCATGAAAACACTAAGCGTTTTCCGTGTCCATTTTGCCTCAAAGTTATTAAAATTGCAACATCCTATATGCATTGTTATATGAAGCACCAGAAAAAAGGAATATATCCTTGGATAAAATGCAGACTGCAATTTTTGACATGCAAGGAAAAATTAGATCACAAGAGCCAGCATTATGCAACATTTGTAAAACCTAAACAAGTAGAAGAATTGCCTCTTGGAGGAAAAGGTGCCACTCGAGCTCCAGCTGCACGTCTTCATCTATGTAGAGAGCTGCGTGCAGCAGCACCTGAAAGATGGCGCTGGCTTCCGCCTTCCACCTTCCCGATGGTGAGCGCTCTCAGTGATAAACAACTCCATATATGGCTAAGGCTAAAGCTATGGCTCGCTTCCGCGTACCTGGACCTATTGGCGGTGCCCACGTGGCCTTCCGAGATTGGACGCCCGGAGGGTATTTAGCTATGAGCAGG
>PVKA01014188.1:6604-23034 GCA_004027165.1 Ctenomys sociabilis
CAGCAGGCAGCAGAACGCAGTCCCCAGCACCTCCTAGGTTCTCTGGGGAAGCCATTTCTCTCTGGGCTCCAGTTCGCACGCTGGACGTGGCATGGAATCGCTGCTATGTGCTAGAATCACAGGACTCTGCGTGCAGTAGATGCTTACATGTGTTAGCTCGTTGCTATTTTGTGGCGATACTGGGGATCCAACCCAAGGCCTTTGCACTGAGATGCAGCCCAACCTCCCTAAAAAAAGATTGTATTTCCAGACGGAGCTAACTAAGTTGCTAAATTGCTGGGGCTGGGCTCGGTCTTGTCTGTTACTCTCCTGCCTCAGCCTCCCAGAGTGCTGGGACATGGATATCATCAGTAGCATATGCACCACCCAAGGCACGATCCAGGCAGCAAGGCGGGGTTTGGTCTCTGGAGAAGGCCTCACCCTCTCTGGTCAGCATACCCTGCAAATGTATCTGAAGCGCCAGGAGGGGACAGGGCCCAAGAAGGGTCCCCACAAGGGTGGTCACCCCTGCAAAGAGGCAAAGTCAGAGCCCAGGGGCAGCAAGGGTCAGGACCTTGCTGCCACCGGCAGCCCCTCCCCCGCAGGCTGCGCGCCCGGCGGCGTTAGACCAGCTGGGCGGATTGAGCAGCGCATCTGCTGTCCAAGCAGCTGCTGCGCTGGGGGGGGGGGGGGGGGGGGGGGGGGGGGGGGGGGGGGGGGGGGGGGGGGGGGGGGGGGGGGGGGGGGGGGGGGGGGGGGGGGGGGGGGGAAGGGGGACTGGGGGATGAGGAAAAACCTGTCCGCGGAGAATCGAGTCTGCGCCGCCCAGCTGCCACCTCGGGCTGGGGGGGACACCCTGTCCCTGGGTCCCGATCCCCTCCCAACGCCAGCGCCCCCACGTGGCTCCCAGGAGGGGTGGGGGGCTTGACGTCACCTGCGGCTCAGTCAATCGGAGCCTCCCTTGGGAGCCTCCAGGGGATTCCCTGCCTCAAGCCCAGAGAGGGACAGCGACCTCATAGGGTCACACAGCTCAGGGAGGGGGAATGGGATGGGAGGACGGACACGGGTACGGGACGGGACCGCAAGACTGAGGCGTGGCCTCCACTGCCCCCAGGCACCAGGCCACAAAGCAATGTAGGCTGGGCCTCCCAGTCTCAGAATCCCAGTCGTCCCAATCCCTTGGGTCTCCCTGGCCCTCGAACCCGGGCCGCAGCCTAGCAGTGGGCAAAAGATCTCGGGCCGCGGGCGCCTGCAAAGTCCGGGCCGGAATCCCTGGGCTGGAGCTGGCACCAGCACTGCGCTGTCCCGCGGGAAACTGAGTCCCAAGGGAGGGGCTCCTTCCAGAACCCCAAGGCTGGGAGGAAGGGCTCTGGCAGCCCTGGAGACCGCGGAGGGGTCTCACTCTCCCTGGGCCTCCCGGTGAACTTCCTGCGCCCCTCTGCAGGTCAGGTTCAGACAGCCCGGAGCCTGGCGGAGGAGAGGGCGCCCGGCCTGACCTTGCCCCAGTCTGGACATGAAAGAGCCATTCATGGCCGTGAAGCCGGGGTGGCCTTCGAGCTGGCCGTGGGTCGGGCCTTCCCCGGGTCCCGGGTCCCCAGGTCTCTGCCTGGGACTGTCTGGCTACACTTCCCTGTTCCGGGCCCAAGAGCTGTGCTGCACCTATCCCGGGGTGGGGGTGGGGGTGGGGGGCTGGAGGGACCGGGCTACCTCCTCCAGTGTCTGTCCCATGCAGCCAGAGTCCACGTTGTCCATCTGTGTTTATGACTGCTGCACTTCCTTTCTCATCAGGACTTAGCAAACAGTAGATGCTCAATAAATGTTTGCTGGTTTTTGGGGCAATGTCTTGCTGGGTGATCCAGGCTGATCTCCAACTTGAAGCCTCCTCCTGCCTCAGCCTCCCCTTCCAACTGCTGGGATGGCAGGTGTGCGCCATGTGCTGGGCCACAAATGTTTGTCGAATGAATGGTATAGACCTGAGAGGCCATGCTTCTGCTGCAGAGGAGAGAGGGTGACCCGGGTGGGTACAGTATAGGGAGTGGGAGAGGAGAGAGGCTACCACCAGGCTCCCCGGGCCCAGCCTCCATGTCCTGGGGGGAGCAGGAAAGGGTGGGCTCTGGAGGCAGACAGGTGCCCTGCTGATTTGCCTGGAACGCTGGTGGCCAGAAGGCAGGCTGGTCACAGCCACCCTCAGGAAGTGCCAGGGGCTGAGAGATTTGTGGTTACCACCACGACTGTGCCCAGCCCCTGAGACCAGGCAGTCCTTGCTGGTGCCAGACAACCTTCAGGTCCAAGACCTGCTTGTCATCCATGTTCCAGTTGTGTGTCCTGTGGCTCAAGCCTATCTCAGCCTTCCTGGGGATTGGCAACCTAAAGGGACATGGTGCACTGGCCCTCAGGAGCTGGCTGAGAAGCGTCTCCAGAGCGCCTGCTGTATACAAGGGCATCCGCAGGAGCCGGGATGTGCTGGGGGTGGGGGGCAGCGAGTCACTCCCAGAGAGAGAAACTGAGGCACAATGTGAGGCCTCCGCTGTCCTAAAGTCACACAGAGGCTGGGCAGTCTCGAGACATCAATAGTTGAGTTTTTGTTTGTTTGGCTTTTTGTTTGTTTTGAGGGTCTGGCTAGGTAGCCCAGGCTGGCTGCGCTCAAAGTTACAGGGCAGGCGAGCACCACCACGCCCAGCTGCCCGGCATCTGTCTTGGAGTCTCAAAGTCAGGGAACAGCAGTGTTCCCCAGGAACAGGGGGACTTGTAGTCCTTGGAAGCCCCTGCCAGGCACGTGCGCCCTGGGGACGGAGGGACAGCTGACCAATGCGGCCCATTTGCCTAGGTTCAGAATCCCATGCTGTCATTCTCTCACCGGTGACCTTGGTCATGACCCCTCCCCATGTCCCGGTTCCCCCTTCCTCCTCCCAGGCAGAGTGGCTGCGCTGCTTGTGGAGTGAATGCACGACCCCTGCAGGGCCGGGTCACGCACGCTGCGCGGGGGCTCCTGCTGCCTTCCCTCAATCGCCGCCTCCCGCAGGTCTGATTGGGGGAATTGTGCACCAGGAGCACTGGGGTAGGACAGAGAAGGGGCGCGGGGACGCCCCGAACCTTCACAAAAGCTGGGCCCCCACCTTCGGGGCGCTCCCCTCCCCCTGCGCCGCCTCCCGCCCGCGCCGCTCCGCTCCGCCCTCCACGCTCCGCGCCGGGTTTTTGCGCGGCTCTGGCCTGGTCGGGGCGGCGGGGAGGGGGCGGAGGTGGCGGAGCCGCGAGTCGCAGCGGCGGCCGCGGTGGCGGAGGAGATGCGGCCCCGGCGCGCCCCGGGCCCGGCCGCCGCGCAGCGACCCCCCCGCGGCCCACGCCCGCGCGCGGGGGGCCGGGGCTGAGTCCCCGCCGGCCAGCGCCGAGGCCCGGGGTGCGCGGCGGAGCGCGGGACAGGTGCGCGGCCCCGTGCTGCTCTTGAGGTGAGGGGCGCGGGGTCCCGGCCGGGCAGTGACGGCGACGGGGCTGTGGGTGGCCGCGGAGCAGGGATGCATCGGGCCGGGAGGAGATTTGGGGTGGGCCGGAGCAGGAGGATCTCTCGGCGACGCAGCTGGGGAGGGCCCGGATTTTGGGGGTGCTGCACAATGGGGGACTTAGTGCATCCTTGGGAAGAAGAGGCCAGATTGGGCCCTGGAGCGCTGGATGAGGCTCCATAGCGGGGTGTGCAATCGCACCGCGGCTGGTGGGGGGCCTGGATGTGGACTGGGGGGCCTAGATGGGGCGCGATCGTGGAATCTGTAGGCGCCGCAGCGGGTGGGGACCCAGTCCCGGCGCGCGTGTTGAGGGGTGGTGGCCGTAGGAGGCGCAATCTTGGGGGCGCGCGTCTGGATCAGGGCCCAGGTGGGGGTTCGGGGCAGCATCAAGGCGGGGTGGGGAGGTGGGGGAGGGTGGGGGCGGGCCCAGAGCTGGTCTAGCACACCCCCCCTCGGCTGGCACCGTGGTCCCCCACGCGAGGCCTCTCCGCGCTCTGCCGCGGGACCTGGGCTCCTGGGTCCTCTCCAACCTCCTGCGCGGCCCGGACGTCTGCGAGGCCGGGCCCAGGCGATTGGGAGGGGCCCGCGATAGAGGTGGGGGGTGACAGCGTCCCCCAGTGCGGATACCCCGCTTCCTCGGGGGCTTAGGGGTTCGACCCCCCCAGAGCTGACAAAGGGACAAAGAAAATGTCTCTCCAAGCGCGCCGGGCTGGGTAGGGGGCGCCGGCTGTGGCCCCCCCAGCCTCGGCTGCTGATTGGTCCCTGGAGCGGGGGTCACGTGCCCCCATCCTGCTCTCCGCCTCCCAGAGGGGGCGCTGCTGTGGTGAACCCCCACCCGGGCTCCCAGAAGGGCAAATACTGAGGGTAGGAGTGTTTGCAAGAGTCCTGGGGTTGGGGGACAGATACCAGAACCTCAGTCCGTACTGGTGGTCGTACTGATCCCCCAAACTAGAGAGGAGCTGTAGGTTGGGGTGATGGGAGGCTCTCAAGTTGTGAGGGCGTCTGGATGATTTTAAGAAGGAAGTGGGGTCACTGGCTGGCTATTGGGGGAGCAAATGAACAGGACCCCAGCCCATCTGAAATTTTGTATTTCTTCCCAATTCTCTGGGTTCCCTAGGTTGCTTCAGAAGTCCAAATCCCCTCGCCAAAGTAAAAGCTCAGTGTGCCTGGAGCATCCCCACAGGACAGACCCCACCCCAAAACCCCTTCTCCACATCTCCATTACTGGGACCTAGCAGAAACTGGATAATTGCTTTTGAAGTTTCTATAGGGAGGGTTTGGGTGCCAGAGGTGGCTGGTCTCACTTATATGGATGGTCCTAAGCCCTCCGGAAGGTGGCAGAGGTGGTCACTGGCAGACTGGGGTGTGTCTACCCCAAACAGCCTCTTCAGACTGCAGCACGTCCACTCTGAACCATTCCCAAGTGCAGATAGGGAAACTGAGGCCCAGGTTGCCCACGGAGTGAATGGGACGGAAACCAGACCTCTCTGTGAGATGGTGTCACGAGAGGAAGGACCCCCTCCACACACTCCCGTGAACCGTAAATCGAGAGCCCCCTCCCGAATCTCTCCCTGCACCCCCAGCCTCCTCCCCTCGGCCTGGTGGGAGCCTGAATCGGATGCTGCGGACCTGTGAGCTCTCAGGCAGATTTCCTGTGGTCTCCATGTAGTCTTCCTGGAAGATGCTGTTTAGTTTTAGGAGTTGTTGACTCTAGAATTCGACCCCCGTACTCTGTCTCTGTCCAGACTGTGCGCCCACAGGTCCTTAAGACCCCTGTCACCTGCTCAGATTTGAGGTGGCAAAGCGTCCCCACCTCTGGGCCCAGCGGGCAAAGGCAAAAGCCCAGTGAGCTGAGGGTCGGGCCGGGGAGGTTTGCCAGCAGCAGTGGCTGCCCAGGGCGCGAGGCCCGGCCTCCTGGGGGCTCCCTGGGACTGGGCCCAGGTGATCCAAATCGAAGTGCCCTTGGAAAGGTGACCCTGACGTCAGCCAGCTGGACAGGTGAGGTGAGTCCCCAGGGCCCAGAGCAGGTGCTGGTCACTGCCATCTCCAGGGAGGGAAGCTGTCCTCATCTGACCTGGGTGTGGCCCTATCCTGGGACCCTGGGGCCGGGGGCCGGGGGGGGGGGACACCCAGGCCTGTGCTTAGGAGCCAGGATGGTTGCCAGGACTGGCGACGAAGGAGGAGGGAGAGAAAGACATGACCAGGGAGCCCTGCATAGCCACACCTTGGGCAAAGTAGGCGACTTGGGCAGGGGGCAGAGCCTTGAGTCCCAGGCTAAGCAATGAGCTTTGTCCCTAGGGCACTAGGGAGCCATAGAAGGTTTTAGAAGCAGGGAAGGGACGTGGGCAACCTCTGGACCTTGAGACTAGCTAGAAGGGGAGTAAGCTGCCCAGGGGCAGGCAAGGGAGGGTGGGTGTGGGTGATGTTTAAGACAGGTGACTTAGAAGTGCTCCCTGGCACTGGCTCCTTGATGCCCAGTCAGTTTCCCTTTATTATCATTGCAGTTGTTACCTCTGATCCAGGGTGTCCCGCCCAAGTGGCAAACATTAGAACAGAAACGCAGGGTGGGGACTCTCGAGTCCTCTAAGGAGACACTGGGCCCCCCATGAGCTACCCTCAGTGTCCCTCCACCATCTGGTCCAGAGCCCAAAGGGGCTGCCTCAGAGCATGCAGGAGTTAGGCACTGGTCACTCGGGACTACATCTCCCAGGATGCACCTGGGCCCAGTTTAGCCTGCTGTGCAAGGGCTGACCTGAGAGGGAACGGTCTGAGAGCTGGAACCCTGGGGAGGATTATTGGTTCTCACCAGGCCAGTCAGGGCAGTCAGGGAGATCCATCATTCGACAAATGCCCCTGCCACCTCCGTGGGCTGTGACCAGTGCTGGGTGATGCTGGGGTCCCAGAGACAGTCATAACTATGACATCTAGTTGGCCCTTAAGGGGCCTCTAGATTAGAGGAGAGAAAAGAGGCATATTCTAGCTCACTCCACATATAGGCCAAGGCTTGGGAGCAACTAGGGATGGGACAGTTAGATTAAGTCACATGAATCTGAGACGGAGCACTGCAGCTAGGGTCATGATGGATATGTAGGAGTTGACCAGAAGGGGACCATTTGTTTTCTGGTATTGCAGAAGTTCCTTCGCTGTGCACAAGGACATAGAGCCCTGGGACAGCAGAAGGCCCCTGGGCTTAGGGTCCTCAGAGTAGCAGCCCTGGTATTTGGATCAGAGTCCCTGAGTTTGAATTTATGTCTTCCTTCTCTCACACGGCTTCTCTGACCTCCGCTTCCCCACCTGTAGAACAGATGACCAGAGCAGATAAAGCCCTGACCTTACTGAATTCAAAGCCAAGAGGGGTTACAGGCACTAGCCAGAGCCTTACATGAGATAGGTGAGGTGCGGTTACTAGGTGTGGTGGCTCGTGCCTGTCATTCCGCATTCCAGGAGGCTGAGGCAGGAGGGTTATCCTGAGTTGGAGCCCAGTCTGGGTGACATAGCAAGACCATCTCAAGAAACAAACAACCAAGCCATCGCGCCTCCTGGAGACAGTAATACCAAGGTGCTGCCGAGCGGCACCAGTTGCTAACAGACGGTGTCAGAGGTGGTGCCTCTGAGGAGGTGACATGTGACCTGAGATCTGGAAGATGACATGAAACAGGTCATGCAGATATCTTGAGGAGCAGCACTCCAGGGGGGAGGGCACAGCCAGGCATGCAAAGGCCCCGGGACGGCGTGGAGCCCAAGTGGTACAGGAGCTTCAAGGAGGCCGGGTGGCTGGAGCAGAGAGAGGGAAGAGCAGGAAGAGCAGGGAGGCCCGGAGGCCACGGGCCACCGTGCAGGTCCCTGCGGGCTGCAAAACGACCCCGGCTTTGACGCCAGGGGAACTCTGGAGGCTGAGGGCAGAGGGAAAACCGGGTCCTGCGCTCGCGGCGCCCCCTGGCGGCCGCAGCGGGGAAGGCGGGTGGCGGGGACCCGGGGACCCGGGGACCCGGTGAAGAGGCTGGGTTGGTCCAGACCGAGCCGCCGAGGGGAGAGGTAGGGTCAGACCGGGGGTCGGAGCCGGAAGCGCGCGTGGGAGTACGGGAGGAGGAACTCGGCCGCCTGATGCTCCGGGAGTGCGCCCTGTGCCTTATGAGGGCGATTTCTGGACCACTTGACCTGGGTTCAAATCCCGGCTGGGCCATCCCGGACTGCGCGTCCTGCGCACAGCGCTTCGGACTCTGGACCACGCCCTGCCCACCCCCGGCATTAGCGCGGGGTGAGAACAGTGTGCGCCCCGCGCTTGCTGCTGTGCTCCAGCCTCCACAGCTGAGCCGGGCTCTCCAGGGCCGGGTCGCTCGCTCGGGTGTTCCCGGGACCGAGGGCCCCGCCTCGCCCCTTCCCGCAGCGCTGGGCAGTCTTAGGGCGCGCCCTCCAGGCCTGCTTCCCACTGGGATCCCTGTGTGTCCTGGACCGGGCCTCCGCGGGGGTGGGGCAGTGGCTCCCGCCTCCCCCAGCGCCTGATCACCCACTGGGGCAGAAACGATGCTTTAATTTCCTCCCCGTGGTCACCCCTTCCTAACTACAAATTGCTGCTTCCGATTTGCCTCCTGGTGGCCCAGTTTCCAAACAGTGATTAAAATTAATTACCCCGGAGGCCCCCCTAACCCGCCCCTGAGAGCTGGGACCCGTGCCGTCCCCACTGCAGTCCTGCAGGTCTCCTCCGCAGCTCCTGTGGCCCGGGGATAGGGACATTCTCGCTGGCTCTCCGCGTGGTTATCTGAGAAATGTTCCCTTAGGCTGTCACTACCGCTGTGGACAGATGGCGAGTTGGGAGTGCGCAGTGGAAATGTCACTAAGAGTCGGCGTCGGCCTTTGGAATTCAGCTGCACCACAATGTGCTGTGTGACCACGGCCAAGCCGCCTGACCTCTCTGAGCTCCGCTTTTTTCCATCTGCACAGTGAGGGGGGCGGTGCTGGCATCTGAGGGCTGGTGCAAGATCAAATGAGTTCGTAACCGCGGAAGAACCCTGCCCCTAGCATTAACAGAGCGCTGCCTGCACTCCGAACCTCACCGCACTGGCACACAGTAGGCGTGGAAGTCTGCAGTGAACATAGTCTCATCGTTCTTTTTTATTTACTTATTTTTGGTTTTCTGAGATGGGCTCGCTGTGTAGTCCAGCCTGGGCTGACTCAGAACTCATAGTGATCCTCCTGCCTCAGACTCCCAAAGGCTGGGATCACAGGTATGTGCCCCTATTTTGTAAATAGGGGTCTTCCTGGGCTGCTTATTCCTCAGGTGTTTGCTGAGAACCTACTGTGTGCTGGCCTCAAGCTGGGCATGGGGCACAGAGCAGGGACCAGTGTCAGGCCCCTCCTACCTCCACAGTCCAGCATTCCCAGCCCGATTTTGCAGAGAAGCAAGTAACCCCCAAGAAGGAGAGAGTCCGCCCCAGGCTGCGGAGTTTAGCAGAGCAGTCCCTGCACTTTCCCAGCCCCGCCTTCCTGCTCACCCCAGGGGGATGGTCGTCACACTTGGGTCACTGAGGGAGAAACTGAACACTCACAAAGTCGGGGGCATTTCTGCTGGGTCCCCACAGCCTGGGCCAAGTTCCTAGACAGCTAGCACTGGCTGGGCCTCATGGGGCAGAGGCAGCTGGAGGAGGCAGCTGTAAGCAGAGCTGGTAACCAGACCTGGACGGCGCGGGGCCCGGATGCTGGGCTGGGTTACCCGATCTCCCTAGGGACAGGGCTGTCCTATGGAACCAGAGATGAGCACCACTGACCTGCTGTATCCACCCAGGAAACAGGCTCCCAGCCTGATGAGCGTCACTTTATCCCTTTCTGAGAGGCCCAGAGAGGGTACATTGGTGGCCTAAGGTCACACAGCAAGGTCATTTGACATAAAGCAAGTGCGTGTGTGTGCTGGGCCATCCTGGTGTCTTAGGTAATTTCTGACAAGGAAGAACATGAGGATAAAAACACAGGTAGGTTAGGGCTGGGGAGATAGCTCCGTGGAATAAGCGCTTCCCTTGTAAGCACAAGGGCCTGAGTTCAATCCTCAGTTCTGCCAAAAAAAAAAAAAAAAAAAAAACACAGGTAGCCGAATGCGATGGCGTACGCCTGTCATCCTGCACTTGAGAGGCTGAGGCAGGAGGATGACTGCAAGTCCAAGACCAGCCTGAGTTATATAGTGAGACCCCGCCTCCATCTCAAGCAAAACAACAAAAACCCAGAGTAATGGCAGAGGTCACTGTTGGAAGTGACCGAGGCCTGTTGCTTGGTGGCTCCGGTTTCTGTGGAGAGCATGGTTCTGCATTCGGTGGTCTCTTTGTAAGGCTTACGAGGGATCCTAGCGTCACCTGAGGCTTACAAGCTGGGAAATCGAGCCTGGCCCCAGCGACTGCAGCTGAGCTGGACTTCGTTTCAAGGGCACTAGGGAGCCGTAGAAGACTCGGCGCATCGCCCTCCGGCCGGGCCAATCCTGCCCCAGGAGCCTCTGTGCGTGGATGGGACACGCGTGGCCATCGCGGCTGGTGGAGTCTCGCCAGGGAGTGTGCGGAGGCCAAGAGCTGCCCGTGGTCACATGGCCGGCCATGGGCAGAGCTGGGTTTGAACTGGGGCTTTTTTTTCATTTTGGATTTTAGAGACAAGGTCCCCCTGTGTAACCCAGGATGGGTTTGAACTCACAGTGATCCTCCTGCCTCAGCCTCCCAGGTTCTGGAATGACAGGCATCCACCATCAAGCCTGGCAAATACAGGCTTTTTATCTGATTGCATCGCCTGTCCCTCCAGCTCTCCGAGCCTCAGTTTCCTCAGTGGGTCAGCTAGATGGAGCATGGAGGCGGGTGACGAGTGTGGGCCAGCCTGACTCCCTGTGTGACCTGGGGCCCCTCAGAACTGTCTGATGGCCAGCAAGCCATGGGTGAGGGGTTGGGGGATAGCTTCCTGGGGTCTGGGTGTTCATGCTGGGTCCAGCTGCAAGGGACACACACTGCGGGCACCGCTGAGCAGGTTCCACTCCTAGGGTGGACACAGCAGATAATAAGCAATTATTGAACCCCAAGGGGTCATCTGGCCCCAGGACACATGTGCTTGGCTAAGACTCGTCCATGGGCTCATGGCTGGGGCACAGATGGACTCTGGCCAGGGCCACACAGGACTATTTCATAGGGAGCCCCTCGCATGGGGACTAGCGTCTTAGACATTGTGAACCCGGATCTCTCGAGGTCTTACAGAAGTGGAGCGCGGCTTGGCTAGATGGGCGGGGTTTTGCGTTGCTTGCAGTGCCCAGCTCTGGGCCACACTTGGTATAGCAAAGGATCAGAATAATCAAAGGGCTGTGGGCATTGGATATGGGTTGTCCCATAGGAGGACAGAGGTTTGGGGTGGGGGTCCCTGAAGAGGCAACATTTTCCTTTTGGCAAAGTCCTGAAAGAATGAGCTGGCATCTGAGAAGAGCATTCTGGGCGGAGGGCACTGCTGTGCAAAGGCCCTGAGGCAGCATGCAACCTGGAGCTGCCGGAGCAGAGTGGGGGGCAGAGGGAAGAGGGAGGGCAGGGGAGGAAAATCGAAGAAGGTTCTCTGGAGCGGCATGAGCTGGGTAGGATGGAGGAACGGTGGGATTTAGTCTTATTTGTGTTTTGGATGGGAGTTCACAAGATGACCCTAAGATGAACTACTGGGAGCTAAGAAGAACCTAGAAACCGCAGGCCTGCAGGAGAATCGATGGGAGAAAATCTGAGCCTGGTGGCGCATGGCCTTGAGCTTGTAGCGAGCCTGCCTCAGCCTCCTGAGTGCTGGGACTACAGACGAGCACCACCACGCCCAGCTCCTGGTCATTTAGTCATTTTGACTTGTGGCAAAAGCTGGAAGCTGCGCAAGGCCAGATCCGGTGAATGAGGAGGGGGTCGGTCACTTTTATGAACTGCTCTTCCCTCGCCCGGCAGCAACAGCCTCTTATTTTGTTTTGTTTTTGGAGAAATGATCTCACTATGTAGTTCCTGTTGGCCTTGAATTCACTATGTAGCCCAGGCTGGGCTCCAAGTCAAGGCAGTCTTCCTGCCTCAGCCTCATAGGGGCTGGATGACAGGCATGTGCCACCGCACCAGGCTTCACCATGAATTTTAGACACAAGATGTACCATGGAATTCCTTGCAGAATTGGAGTGACACCTGCCTGTGTCCCCACAGACACAGACGCATGTCCCCAGGGCTATGAGAATAAGTGTCTCCATGACAGGTACAGGTACCCAGATACCCTGTGGGTCCTGAATACCATGAGGTGCACGCGACAGCCACGCGACACCCAGCTGGACTCCAGTGGGGGCTGAGTTGGTGGCCAGGTGCGGGGTAGCCCAGCCTGACAGGTGGTAGGGCTGTTTCCAGCGCCAGGCAGCTGCTGACAGAGTGGCCTCAAATTTCATGGAGAGAAGCAGATGGTCCTAGGGTTGGGGGAGATGCAGAGGCCTCTGGTTGCCCCAGGCCAGTAGGTAAACTGAGGCCTGGTACCTTGAATCAGCTCTAAAGTGGCTTAGACTCCCCCAAAATATTTGGGGCTCAGTTCTGCATTATTGTCACAGGGCAAAGTATTGTCGATACAGGGAAGGGTGGCACATGCCTGTCATTGCAGCACTTGGGAGGCTGAGGCAAGAGGATCACTGAGAGTTCAAGGCCTGCCTGAGCTCCATAGTGAATTTGAGGTTAGCCTGGGCTACATAGCAAGATCTTGTCTCAAAATGCCAGAACAAACTACAACAGTGAGCAAATCTTATGGCGCAAGTTCTGATCCCAGCTCTACCGCTGCATGACTTGGGCCAAATATTGCTACTCTGGCTGGGCATGGTGGCGCATGCCTGTAATCCCAGCACTTGGGAGGCTGAGGCAGGAGGATTGTTGTGAGTTCGAGACCAGCCTGAGCTACAAAGTGAGCTTAAGGCCAGCCTGAACTGCATAGTGAGACCTTGTCTCAAAAAGACAAAAAAAAAAAAAAAAAAAAAAAAAAATTGCTGCTCTGTGCTTCAGCTTCTCTGTCTGTATGAGGGACCTGTTTACAGCACCCACGTACTATAGCATGCCTGGCACATGGCAAGTGCTTCTTTGCTGTTTTCTTCTTTTGAGACAGAGTGTTTGCTCCATAGCCCAGGCTGGCCTTAAAATCACAGTGAAAGTCCTGCCCCAGCCTCCCAATGCTGGGATTGTCAGTATGCACCACTGTGCTCATCTGCAGCTGCTTTCCACAGGTTTGCTATTTAATTTTTTATATTGTTTATGTGTGTCGGGTCCTCGGAGGTCCTGGGGACAGAATGGTGATCCTCTCTGCCCCCTTGGGGATCCTAGTCCTGGGGGGGCAGACAGACACTTAAGATGAAGTC
The DNA here is from genome assembly GCA_004027165.1 of Ctenomys sociabilis. Taxonomy (NCBI): domain Eukaryota; kingdom Metazoa; phylum Chordata; class Mammalia; order Rodentia; family Ctenomyidae; genus Ctenomys; species Ctenomys sociabilis. The sequence continues at coordinate 19,433 of PVKA01014188.1, forward strand.
ATAGGGTTGATAATGGGGGCTCACAGGCTCTGTGGAGCAGAGATATTGCTCCATGTTGGAGCAGCAGGCGAGGGACAGACACAGCGAGGGACAGAAGCAACCCGCTGAGTTGGCCAGACACAAGGGTGCACACCTGATATCCCAGCACTGGGGAGGCTGAGGCAGGAAGATGGCAAGCTCAAGCCCATGGAAATGGCTTAGGGTGACCCTGTCTCAGTACGACAAAGGGGTGGATGTGTCGCTTAGTGCCAAAAGCCCTGGGTTACATCCCAGTACTGGAGAATAAAGGGGGCACTGGGGGCAGGCAGCCCTGGGAAGTGTCCAGGCAGAGTGGAAAGGGCCCGCACCCTAGTCAGCGGCCAGCGGCCAGCGGTCAGGCTGTCTCCGGGAGAGGCCCAGGTTGACCCCTGGAGGGGGGGCCGGGAAGGAAACTTGTAAGGGCGGGAGCCCAGAAACACGTACAGAAGCAGGGCCGGGAGCGCACGCGGGATCCGGGCGGCCGCTGAGTCACAAATCCTGGAAGGCCAGGGTCAGCCGAGGCGGCCACAAACCCTCCAGGCCTTCCTGTTTTTGGGCCTTGAAAGCTCCGCGGCAGCCACTACAGAGGGCCGCATCCCCGAATCGTCCTCACCTGGAAGGGCCTCGCGATTCTGGAGCCCCCCCCGGGGAAGCTCAGGGCAGGGAGAGGACCCCTGCTCAGACTGGGGGGACCAAGGCACGGCCCGCCAGACAGATCCCAGGACATCAGCACTCAGAGATTCTCAGGAGGAGCTTCCAGGATCCCCGTCGCGGCCCTTCCTGGTAGGGGCACCCTGAAGTGGGGTCCTCAGGCACAGAGGGCGGGGCTCCGGGGCAAATTCCGTTCACACCAGAAGTTTCTGCCAAGGTACATGGAATAGTATCGGGAAGAGGTGGACCCCTCGGAGCTAGTGAGCTGCCTGCCACATAGGTATTCACGCTGGGACAGAAAGACAGGACTCAGATTTGTTTGGTGAAGTTCTGTATCGTTTCTTTTTTCTTTTTTAAAAAACTTTTATACTCTCTTCAGATAATAAAAATCTTTTAAAAAGAAAGACGGGACTCAGGAAAGACATCAGACCTACCAAGGTCTCTACGGCTCCTGGATAGCTGGAATAACCTGTGATTCTCTATTCCTGCAATTCCTCTTTGACTTTTATTTTTTGAGGCTTTAAGAATCACTCGGGTTTTTTTGTTTGCTTATTTGTTTTGTTTTTTTGATTGGTTGGTTGGTTTTTGTTTTTTGGCGGAACTGGGGATTGAACTCAGGCCCTTGAACTTGCCAGGGAAGCACTTATTCCACTGAGCCATCTTCCTGGCCCAAGAATCTCACGTTTTAATCTAAGAATTTTAAGATAATGTGTGTTCTAAAAATATGCACCTTAGGTCTGGATGTGGTGGTACATTCCTGTAATCCCAACACTTGGGGAGACTGAGGCAGGAGTACTACAAACTCAAGCCTGAGCAACCTAGTGACTTATTGAGACCCTGCACCACCCCCCCCCCAAAAAAAAAAGCTGAGGTACAATAGAGTTTGCAGGCCCTGAGTTCAGTTGCCAGACCTGGAAATATATCATACATTTTTGTTCGAAGTCATTTCCAGTGCTTTTACTCACATGTGGTCATAAAGTTGCTCAGCTGATTAAAGTGCCGGGTACTATATAGGCATCCTGGGATAGGCCTGTAATCTTGGAGCTGGGGAGGCTGAGGCAGGAGGATCACTGAAGCCAGCCTGGACTACATAGTGAGTTCAAGGCCAACCTGAACTACAGTGAGACCCTGTCTCAAAAGCAAAGCAAAACAAAAAAGTCCCAGGTATTGTGATTATTGTAGTTATTTCTATTCCAGCAGGGCGTAGGGGGGAGGCCTGGCAAAGAAGGAGCAGGTAGAGGTTAGCGGCAAGCCCTCCCTCAGTAGCTTCCAGAAGTGCTCACTGCCCCGCCCCTGTCTGCAGCTGTCACCTCTGCCACTTGGCCCTCGCCATGCTGACCTCGCGAGCACCCCCTCCCCGCCCGGCCCTGCTGTTCCTTCTGCTGTTACTGGGGAGCACCCACTGCCTCTTCCCTGAAGAACTGCCACCGCTGAGCGTGGCCCCCAGGGACTGTGAGTAGGGAGACGCTGGGGTAGGCTGAATCACAAGGATGGGTCTGCAGGTCCCACTGGGAGGGGGTCCCCAAGTTGGGGCACCTCAGGCCACCTTGCTCCCTCTGGCCCCTGGCTCATCCCCATGCCCTGCTCCCCCAGACCTGAAACTCTACCCCGTGTTCGTGGGCGGAGGGCCTGGCCGCCTGGGCCCAGCGGAGGCCGCCGAGGACCTGCATATCCAGCGGGTGCTGCGGGTCAACAGGACGCTGTTCATCGGGGACAGGTACGCAGCCCTTGGGTCAGTGTGGGGATCCGGGACCTGGGGTGGCTGCTGCTGGGAGCTAGCTTCTGCTCTGGGGTGCTGGGCACGGAGTTCTCAGGGTGCTGAACACGGTGCTGGGAGGCTGGAGCTGGCCTAGGTGTGTGAGTAGTGCAGGTCGAAAGTCGCTGAGTGCCGAGTGGTCTAGCCAGTCTGGAAATGTGAACTATGAAAGATGGCACGTGCGAGTGCCTGGCAAGAGGGCTTCCCTGGGCAGGTGGCATTTGGGTCAAGAGCTCAACGATTTTCCAGCCATGATGAAATCTGGAGGATATTCCTTTCCAGGCAGCGGGCAGTCAGTGCAAAATCCCTGGAGCAGGACACAGCCTGGCATTTTGCAGCAGCAGGGAGGAGGCCATGTGGCTGGAACAGAGGGAACAACAGGAAGAGAAAAAAAGGGGGGAGGGGTCGGACGGGCGTGCAGTGAGCGCCCTGGGGGCTGCAGGGAGGACCTGGCCTTTGCCCCAGACAGGTGGGAGCCAAGAAGGGGCTGAAGACCAGGGGGAAGATTCTACTCCGTTCTCGCAGCGCCTTCTGGTGGCTGCTTCGAGAAGGACAGGGTATGGGTTTGAGGGTGAGCGCAGGGCACCAGGCCCTGGCCCTGCGCTGGTCCAGGCTGCGGACTGGAGGTTGGGCCACGTGGAGGCTGTGGAGCGGAGAGAAGCAGGTGGGTTCTGGACAGACTGCGAGCAGAGCCACCAGTACTAGCTGAATGTGGGAGGGGAGAATAAGGGGGACTTGGGGACCCTCACAAGTTGTCTGAGTCCTCCCAAAGGGCGAACCTGACTTTAACTGAGATGGGGGTTAGGGGTGCACGTTTGGGGGACAGATCAGGTACAGCACGACCTTAATGAGTGAGTCTTGCCGGGCGTGGTGGCGCAGGCCTGTAATCCCAGCACTCGGGAGGCTGAGGCAGGAGGATTGTTGTGAGTTCGAGACCAGCCTGAGCTACAAAGTGAGCTTAAGGCCAGCCTGAACTGCATAGTGAGACCCTGTCTCAAAAAGACAAAAAAAAAAAAAAAAAAAAAATGAGTGAGTCTCCACGGATCCCTGAGGCACAGGGGATGTCCAGGGGCAGTTGAACCCCAAGGCTAGAGTCCAGGCGTGGAGATAGGTCTGGGGCAGCATCCAGTTGTACAGAAAATTCAGAGCCCTGAGTGTGTATGGAGGAAGGCAGAGA
>PVKA01014188.1:23134-53278 GCA_004027165.1 Ctenomys sociabilis
AGAGAGAGAGAGAGAGAGAGAGAGAGAGAGAGAGAGAGAGAGAGAGAGAGAGAGAGAGAGAGAGAGAGAGAGAGAGAGAGAGAGAGAGAGAGAGAGAGATTTCGGATGGAAGACAGGCCAGCGCTTTGCCCCAGGGCTGCATGAAGACGAGGTTCTTGGGAAGTAGGGTGACCCACAGAATCAGATGCTTTAAGAAACAAGTCAACAATGACCTTGACCTGGGCAGCTTCTGATGCGTGGAGGGGAGGGGAAGAGCCGGAGAAATTCTGGGACCCCGGGGGGCTCCTGGGGTGAAAGCAGGGACCGTTGGTCTTGTCGGCCTGGGTATAAACGTGCAGTTGCGGGCCAGGGGCCCCTGGGGCGTGCAGGCGGCTTAGGAACTGGAATGTGCCCAGCGTGCAGCATTAATGGAGGCTTTGGCGCATACCTGCACCGCACTGCTGGGCACCAGCTTCGCAGCAGGCAGGATGGGACGGCAGAGATGGACGACTCTGTCTCACTGGTCCCTCCCGTAGGGATAATCTGTACCGAGTGGAGTTGGAGCCCCCCACGTCCACGGAGCTGCGCTACCAGCGGGTGAGAAGAGGCCAGGGCAGGAGGGGAGGGGTAGGATCCAGGGCTTCCTCCAGGGGGTGCTCGGGAGCTGGGTGGAATTGGCTCTGCCCAGCACGGGGATCCCAGGGCTGCTGGGGACTCTGCTCCCCTCACCGGTTCTTTCTGCCTGCAGAAGCTGACGTGGCGCTCCAACCCCAACGACATAGATGTGTGTCGGATGAAGGGCAAGCAGGAGGTGCATGGACCTGGCCCTGTCCTGATTGCTATACTCCCAGCCCTGCCCCGAACTACCCCAGCCATGCCCACAAGGAATCCTCCTCCTCTACCTGCTCTGCCTCATCCTAGGCTATGATCGACCCTAATGTTGCCGTCCTTATGCCTGGAGCCTAGCAATGCCCCAGGGTCACGCTCCCATCCCTGGCCCTGCTATTATTGCAGCTACAAAATTATTTATTTGTCTTGTTCCCTGCTTTGGTCACAGAGGCGTCCCCAGCCAGTCCTCTGCAGTGGTCATGCCCTCACCATTGTGCTGACATCACCCTCATTCCCAGCCCCTCCTCTCTTGGGTGCCTGTCACTCCCTGACCACGCCCACAGACATGGCCACGCCCACATCAGCCTTTCCTCCCTTTCCCTCCCCTATGCACCCCAGGGCGAGTGTCGGAACTTCGTGAAGGTGCTGCTGCTCCGGGATGAGTCCACACTGTTTGTGTGTGGTTCCAACGCCTTCAACCCAGTGTGCGCCAATTACAGTGTGAGTTTCTGCCCTCCAGGGTCTTGCCTGCCCCAGCTCCGACCTCCAGGACTTGGCTTTCCTATCTCCTTTGGCCATGATCCATATCACCTACTATGGGAAACCTTCCCGGATACGTCCCTCACCCCAGATCCAGAAGGGCCAGCAGTTTCCAAAAGAGGGGCTGAACAGGGCTCAGGGCAGCTGCAGCCTGTTAAACCACAGATTAATCTAAGTAGGACTAAGTCAGCCACAAGAGTCATATGAGGGTTGACCCTGAGGCCTGTTGACAAATCAGTACATGAGGCTTAGAGAGGTTAAGTCACTGGCCAGGGTCACACAGCCATCCAGGGGAAAGCCACACTTTCTCCTGGAGTCGAAGGCTGGGGAAACTGGAGCTACCAGATCTGTCACTCAGGCTGTGCTCCCTGCAGATGGACACACTGCAGCCTGTCGGGGACAACATTAGTGGCATGGCTCGCTGCCCATATGACCCCAAGCATGCCAACGTCGCTCTGTTCTCTGGTGAGTGTCTGACTTCCTGACAAGGCAGAGCCCTGGGCATGCTCTGGCACTTTCTGTTCTTTTGTGAGGTCACTTAAAAAGCAGCTGGGTGACCAGTTGTCCACCCTGAAACGGGCCAAGTTCCAGTTCTGGTCGGTCTGGGGCTCCAAGAGGGCCAGGATCTGATGGGATCCAGGAATAGGTGATCTGAGATTCAGATGATATCAGGGCTCTCTGCCTGGAGCCAGGGTCCCCACCTTCTGACCCACCCAGCTCTGCACCCTAAAATCTAACCTCTAGGGGTTGGGGAGATGGCTCAGTGGAATAAGCTCTTCCCTGTGAAGCGCAAGGGCCTGAGTTCAATCCCCAGTTCTGCCCCCCCTCAAAAAATAATAATAAATGATAATAATAATTAGGAGACATTATTTAAGGGGCCAGGGAGATGGCTCCGTGGAATAAGCGCTTCCCTGGCAAGCACTAGGGCTTGAGTTCAATATCTGGTTCCACAAAAAGAAGAAAAAAAATCTAATCTCTTGCCTGCCTCCCGCGGCCCTTCTGGTTCCAGATGGGATGCTCTTCACAGCCACCGTGACTGACTTCCTGGCCATTGACGCTGTCATCTACCGAAGCCTTGGGGACCGCCCCACCCTGCGCACTGTCAAGCACGATTCCAAGTGGTTCAAAGGTGGGAACAGGAGGGAGGGGACATAACAGTGATGAAGGGGGCCGGGGAGATAGCTCGGCAGTCTAAACAGTGGAGCTGACATTGGTCAAACCCACCTACTGGAATGAGAGGCCTGGGCAAGTGGGGATGGGACTCCTTCTCATCCCACGTTTGTGGGTTGATTTGTTTTTGTGGTGCTGAATGGAGACCAACATGTCATACCTGCTGGACAGGCACTCACCCCTGAGCTGCTCCGGCAGCTTTTAGAAGATAAACCAAGTGGAAAGATTTAGACCTAAAGTAGAACCTGCTGGAAGTGGGTGGTTGAGCCACCCAAAATGGAAGTACAGGACAGATATGGCAGGAGCTCGGCTCTCTAACACACGAGGGAGGAAGGGGATGGAAAAATAGCAGATTTGCCATTTGGAGGGGAGCTGGACACAGTGCCTGTGGGCTTCTGAACTCCTTTGCCCCTCAAAGAAAATAATTATTTTCCCGGATAGCCAGCCTTGGTCCTTCACCATGACAGTGGCCGCCCTGCCCTGGCCACCTAGTGACAGTGGCTTCCTGCCCCGCTTCCCCACAGAGCCCTACTTTGTCCACGCGGTGCAGTGGCGTGGCCATGTGTATTTCTTCTTCCGGGAAATCGCGATGGAGTTTAACTACCTGGAGAAGGTGAGGCTGCTTCCCGAGAGGCTAAGGGAGCAGCGGCTTGGGGCCTGTGAGGCCCCTGACCACAGGCAGTGGGAACAGAAGCCGGGCCCTGAATGTCCCTCCGCCTGGGGCCACAGGCTCCCACCCACCTCTGTACCCCTCCTGCTGGGCCCTTGAAGACATGTGGGGCAGTGGCCCTGAGGTCCCAGCCCTGGTGCTGGTGCTTCCCACGTGGCCACCCCCTCAGCCCTCCTGCCACACTCGCATGTACCTGTCTGTCCTTTAGCCCACCCACAATTCCACTGTGACCTTTATCAAGCTCCCCACCTGCCCACCCACTGATTCTGCCAACCTGCGTCCATCTCTCCATCCATCCACCCAGCCACTCAGCTGTCCATCTGTCCATCTGTCCGTCCCATCCCTCAGTCCACCCAGGCACTCAGATAGTGGTAAGGTACAAAGACTACCACTTAGCACCCTGGGCTGCGCACTTCCCTTCCGCCGCGCCTCATTTCCCCCATCTGGACGGTGGCGCCCCCTGCTAGGCCACCCCTGTCGCTTTGCGGAGGAGCGCTCCCCCAGGCCTGCATGGCAGGCAGCATGGCTGTGGCCAAGCTTTCCCAGGATCCCAGGCTCAGGTCCCCTGTCCGTGGCTGCCACCTGCAGGTGGTGGTGTCTCGTGTGGCCCGGGTGTGCAAGAACGACGTGGGCGGCTCCCCGCGCGTGCTGGAGAAGCAGTGGACTTCCTTCCTGAAGGCGCGGCTCAACTGCTCCGTGCCCGGGGACGCCCACTTCTACTTCAACGTGCTGCAGGCGGTCACCGGCGTGGTCAGCCTGGGCGGCCGGCCTGTCATCCTGGCCGTCTTCTCCACACCCAGCAACAGGTGTGTGGGCACCGCGGGGTGACAAGGGGACCCGTGGCTGAGGGCCCCGTGTTCACTCACAGGTGCTCCCCAGGTCCGGGGCTGGGCAGAACTGGACCCAAAGAGACTCAGCCACAGGCTGGGGTGGGAGAGGAGCCAGGGAGGACTTCTTGGAGGAAGGGACATCAAAGCAGTGTGTGTGTGTGTGTGTGTGTGTGTGTGAGAGAGAGAGAGAGAGAGAGAGAGAGAGAGAGAGAGAGACGGAGGAAGAAGGAAGGGCACTCCAAGCGTGTGGGAACTGAGGCTGTGAGGAGAGGACAGATAGGCGTGGCGGGGGAGGCAGCAGGGTGATGGGAGGATGCGGCCAAGGCAGGGAGCCCGGACTTCATCCCAAGTGCACTCGGGAGCCATAGGAGGTGGTAGAGGGAGACAGGGTGAAATCAAAGTTGCACTTCCAGAAAAGTCTCAGGGGAATGAATTGACAAGGCAAATGTGACAGCCACTGGGAGGCTGAATGTGCAGGAAGGCCACTGTGGGTGGCTTTGGGGAAGCTGAGCAAGGATCCAGCTGAGATTGCGCAGAAGGCGCAGAGCTGGATTTGATGAACAAGCAGGCAAGGCTGCATCCTGGGGACGGGCTGAAGTCCCATCCAACGGCCAAGGACAGGGTTTCCTTGTCCCTCTTCCCCGGGTGCCGCCCCCACCAGGCCCATCAGCATCTTCTGTCTGCATCCCCAGCATCCCAGGCTCGGCTGTGTGCGCTTTCGACATGAGACAGGTGGCTGCTGTGTTCGAAGGCCGCTTCCGCGAGCAGAAGTCTCCTGAGTCCATCTGGACTGCGGTGCCGGAGGATCAGGTGCCTCGGCCTCGGTGAGAGCCCCCACCCCCCAGCTCCCCAAAGGGATTGTGGGCACCAGGTAATCAGGTTGGGACTTCAGGCTGCTCACGCCCGGCCTGGCATCCCCCTTCCTCCTTCCCCAGGCCAGGGTGCTGTGCAGCCCCGGGCTCGCAGTATAACGCATCCAGCGCTCTGCCTGACGAGATCCTCAACTTCATCAAGACGCACCCACTGATGGATGAGGCAGTGCCCTCGCTGGGCCACGCGCCCTGGATCGTGCGCACACTGATGCGGTCAGCGCTGGTGGCGCAGGGAGGGGGCACAGGCGCATGAGGGGGACACCGGGATACTTTGGGCCTGGCTGGGATTGCACATGCAACCCAGCTTGGTTGCAGTGCCTGGGGCTGGGTATTTGTTCTACAGAACCAGGAGCCTGTCTGCGCAGGCGCACATCTAGGGTTATCGCGCTCACTTGCGTGGGCGTGACAACGCGCTCCTATTAAACCACTCCCCCTGCAGCCTTGGCGCCAGACGCCACAGGGCCAGCATAACACCCTGTTCTGTCTCACTTGTAGGCACCAGCTCACCCGAGTGGCCGTGGACGTGGGCGCTGGCCCCTGGGGCAACCAGACAGTAGTCTTCCTGGGCTCCGAGGTGGGCACTGTCCTCAAGTTCCTCGTCTGGCCTAATGCCAGTGTCGTGGGCACCACTGGGCCAAGTGTCTTCCTGGAGGAATTTGAGACCTACCGGCCTGACAGGTGAATTGGGACAGGAGGGAAGGTGGATCTGGGGTTGGGGGACAGAGACACGGATCGGTTGCTGTTATCCTTCTTGGTCATTTTCCTGGCCCCAGGTGCGGACGATCTGGTGGTGCCGGCATCGAGACAGGGCAGCGGCTACTGAGCCTAGAGCTGGACGCAGCCTCTGGCGGCCTGCTGGCGGCCTTTCCTCGATGCGTGGTCCGTGTGCCTGTGGCCCGCTGCCAGCAGTACTCGGGATGCATGAAGTGAGTCCCCCACCCAGGCCAAGTGTGTGTGGGGACAGAGAAGATGAGCATGGGGAGGAAGGAGGATGGTACCCTACTTCAATGATAGGCTGAGTCTGTGCAAAGGCCTTGGGGCAGGATGGAGCCCAGTAAGGTCCAGGAGCAGCAAGGAGCCTGTGTGACTGTAGTAGAGGGAGCGAGGGGCAGAGAGAGGGAGGGGAGGTGGCAAGGGGCCAGACGAGCAGGGGGTCCCGAGGACTGCAGAAGGACCTGGGCTTTGGCCCAAGGAAGGTGGAACTATGGAAGGCTGAGGGCATAGAAGAGGGAAGGATCTGCTTTGGTACTCATGGCGCCCCCTTGTGACTGCTGCGAGGTGGGCAGCCAGGGCGTGACAATGAACCTGTTTTGTGGTCTCCAACTGGAAGGAAATGGGCATGGCATGTGCTGGGCTCCTCTGGGCCCGGTGCGTGCTCATCCTGGAGCACCAACCGACAGGGTCACTGCAGTTGCCACTGCCATCCCACGTTGAGGACAGAGCCTAGGCCCACCTGCCAGGGCACCGTCCTAGCTGCTGCCTGGGCCAAAGTGAGGTTCCTGAGCCTCAGTTTCCTTACCTGTGAATTGGGCGGCGAGCAGCCCCCACCTCAAAGATCTGTCCTGCATGGCGAGCAGGTCCTGGGTGCTGAGACTGCCCCTTGGTCCCTTACAGGAATTGCATCGGCAGCCAAGACCCCTACTGCGGCTGGGCCCCTGATGGCTCCTGCATCTTCCTTAGCCCAGGAACCAGGTAGGGGGTGGGGTGGGACAGGCTTCACCCTGCCCCCTGTCCCACTGCATAGGGAGTATCTGCTGACCTTCTGTCCTGCCTTCCTCCCAACTCAGAGCCGCCTTTGAGCAGGACGTGTCTGGCGCCAGCACCTCAGGCTTAGGGGACTGTACAGGTGGGTGGAGGAGGAGCAGCCTTGGGCTGCTGACCCTGGAGTCTCTTGTCCCCTATAACATAGCACCCTCGGGGGGTGGCATCCATCAGGGTGTTGAGAGGGCAGGAGCCGCACATTCTTGGATGGGGAAGTGCAGGATGGACTACAGGAGACCATGCCCCAAAGAGGGTCCCCGCACAGCTCCAAGGGAAATAAAGCAGCAGATGGACATGCTTTATCTCCCTCCCCCAACACAGGTAATTGAACTCAGGGTCCTGCGCTTGCCAGGCAGGTGCTGTGCCTGAGCTCCACTCTCGGTAGGCAGGCAGACGAGCTTTGAGCTTCATGATTATGGAATGGGCCAGCATAGATTGTAGTCCCAGCTGCTTGCAAGGCTGAGGCAGGAGGATTACACATTCGAGGGCTCCATGGGCTGCTTGGCAGGAACTTTTCTCAAAAAAAATTAAGAGTTGGGGCTGTCAGTTAGTATGAAGGCAAGTCTTGAGTTCGATCCCCAAACGCCAGGAAAGCAGTGGGGGCCGCCTGGAATGTGGCTCAGCGGTGAGCACTGCATAGCGTGGAGGCGGCCCTGGGCTCTGTTCCCAGCTCTGCAACAGTAGAAGGGCAGACGGGCACCCCAGCAGACACGCAGCAGGGAGGACCTGAGGCAGACGCTGGTCGCTCACCAGGCCCCTTGCGCCCTCCGCAGGCCTCCTGCGCGCCAGCCTCTCAGAGGAGCGCGCCGGGCTGGTGTCAGTGAACCTGCTGGTAACCTCGTCGGTGGCGGCGTTCGTGGTCGGAGCGGTGGTGTCCGGCTTCAGCGTGGGCTGGTTCGTGGGCCTACGCGAGCGGCGGGAGCTGGCGCGGCGCAAGGACAAGGAGTCCATCCTGGCACACGGCGGGGGCGAGGCGGTGCTGAGCGTGAGCCGCCTGGGCGAGCGGCGTGGGGCCGGGCCTGGGGGCCGCGGAGGGGGCCTGGGCGGGGCTGGGGGTCCCCCCGAGGCGCTGCTGGCGCCCTTGATGCAGAATGGCTGGGCGAAGGCCACGCTGCTGCAGGGTGGCCCACACGACCTGGACTCCGGGCTGCTGCCCACGCCCGAGCAGACGCCGCTGCCGCAGAAGCGCCTGCCCACGCCGCACCCGCAAGTGCACGGCCCGGGCCCCCGCGCCTGGGACCACGGCCACCACGCACTGCTGTCCGCGTCCGCGTCGTCCTCGCTGCTGTTGCTGGCGCCCGCCCGCGCCCCGGAGCAGCCGCCCCTGCCAGGCGACCCCGCCCCCGACAGCCGCCTATGTGCGCCCCGGCCTTCGCGCGCCTCGCACGGCGACTTCCCGCTCACCCCACACGCCAGCCCGGACCGCCGGCGCGTGGTGTCCGCGCCCACGGGCCCCTCGGACCCGGGTGGTGCGGGCGACAGCCTGCCCCGGCCCTGGAGCCCGCCCCCGACGACGGGCAGCCTGCGGAGACCCGGTCCCCACGCGCCCCCGGCCTCGGCGCTGCGCCGCACGCACACGTTCAACAGCGGCGAGGCGCGGCCCGGAGACCGGCACCGCGCACGACCCGCCCGCCCCGGTTCAGACTCGGCCCACCTCCTCCCCTATGGGGCAGGGGACAGGACTGCGCCCCCGGTACCCTAAGCCGGGGCTCCCCAATGCCTTGGCAGTGCCAGCCACTGGAACCAGGAGCAGGAGACGGCGCCAGGACGCCAGGCCCCGGCCGGCTCCGCTGGGTGCTCAAGCCCCCCATCCCGGCCTTTCGGGGACCCCCCTCGGCCACACGGAAGCACAAGAGCGCGCGCTCCCCGCGGCGGCAGGCAGCTGGGGTGCAGGACTCTGAGACCACCGGGTTGGGCGGGTGGCCGGAGGGATCTGCTGTGAATTTGAGATTGACCTTCTGCGTAGACATTTTTGGTTTCTTTTGCAGTTTTTCTAAGGAATTGCACAACTCCCTTTTGGGGTGGCGGCTGGAGGGGTGGCTCAGGCCTTGGATGGGGAGTAGGGGGTACAGCTGCAGACCCAAGTCCCTCTACCTCCTCCGAAAGGTCCCTCCCCAGGCCTGGCCCCTGGCGTGTGTGGGTGTGTGCGCGTGTGCATGCCGTGTTCGTGTGCAAGGGCCGGGGAGGGAGGCGCGTGTGTGTGCCCAGGGCCACCCGTGCTGTGTGTGTGTTCTAAGAGTGAGTGTGGGGACCCCAGTGGCCCCGGGTCGGCTGAGCCAACTCCGGGGTTTCCGAGGTGCCGGTCAGGAGTTTGGGTCCTGCTTCTGCAAAGGGAGCAGGGATGGCCGGGTCTAGGAGAGCAGAGGAGAGCCCCAGTACGGGCACAGCAGCAGCAGCTCCTAAAGGGCTTGGGGGTCGGGTGGGGGGCGGTGGAGGCAGGCAGGGCCCCTGTAAATACGGCCCCAGGGTGGTCAGAGAGTCCCAGGCCACCCGACCCCTTGTGACCTCCCCCCCTGACCTCCAGCTGACTGTGCATGCCACGTAGCCAGCTCTCTGGAGTTCACCTCCCCCGGCCCCTCCCCATCAATAAAACTCTGTTTACAACCACCGGCCCCCACGGCTCTGGGCCTGCTCTGTGTCCTGGGGGTGGCCCGGTGCAGTGAGCACAGCTTTGAGATACCTGTCGGCATCAGGAGACAACAGAAACCTGAGGTGCTGGGCTAAACATCATGGGAGTCCCCACCTGGCACCCTGGTGTCAGAGACTGAGGCAGGAGGATTACAAGTTCAAGGCCAGTCTGGGCAATTTAGCACTAGCCTGGTTGAAAATGAAATTAAAAGGACTGGGGATTTGGCTCAGAGGTGAGCACTTGCCTAGCACATGTGAGGCCCTGGGCCCCATTCCCAGCACTGCAAAGGAAGGAGAAAGAAACTGTACTTGGCAGAGAAGTCTGGGAGGGTAGCTGGGAGGCGGGGCCTGTGAGCCTGAGAGCAGGAGGGGATGATGACAGCTTTTTTTGTGTGTGTGGAACCAGGATTGAACTCAGGCCCTTGTGCTTGTCAGACGAGCACTTATTGTACGAGCCATCTCCCCGACCCCTGTTCTTTATTTTGAGATAGATCTCACTAAGTTATTAGGTTGCTCCGTCCAATAACTTCTCCTGCCTGGGAGGATCCTGGGCTGTTAGGTGTCACAGAAGCAAATGATGAAGTGGCACTGAGCACACTTCCTTGGCTGTGCAGCCACCACCGTCCAGATCTCTGGAATGTCTCGCCTTCCTAAATGACAGCCCCGCACCCGTTCCACACAGCCGCCCCCACTACAGGCTTCCAGTGGGGCATGGAGCCACAGGAGCGGGTCCTAGACAGAGAATCTGATCCCGTTTCATTTCGAGAGGTAGGCTTGGGGGCAGAGCTGTGAACAGGACAGACCCACAGCCCCCTGTATGGTGCACCAACCCTAAACAAGTTCATGTTGAGTGCGGTGGAGCATCCCTGTTATCTCTGCAGTCTGGGAGGCTGAGGCAGGAGGACTGCAAATTCAAGCTGAGACAGAGCAACTTAGTGATTTTGCAAGACCCTGTTTCAAAACAAAAACAGCGGAAAGTGTAGCTCAGTGTGAAGGCCCTGGGTTCCCCAGTAACACACCGGCACACACAGGCAAGTGCCATGCCAGCCTCAGCAGCTGCCCTTGAACCTGTCCTGTGTGCCCATTGGGATTGTCCCCGGCTGTGGCTCTGTGAACTCCTGCCTGCTGTCTCTGGTTGTGTCTAGGTATTTTTGCCTGTGTCCCCGTCGTGTCCGTGCGGGAACAGGTGTACACTTGTCTTCCTGCCTCGCCCTATCTGCCCTGCTGTAGGCAGGGGGAGCGTTTGCCCTGAGCCCTTAATCCTCTCAAATCCGAATAGTGACAAAATGCATCCGAGGTTGGGCCAGGAGAAGGGGTCATAGCCAAGTGTGATGGAAATCCTGGGCATAAGCCGGGCCTGGCACAGGCCTGCAATCCTGTCCTCAAGGGGCTGAGGCGGAAGGAGCTCTGTGAGTTCAAGGAAAGCCCAAACTAATAGCAAGATGCTGTCTCAGAAACCAAATTCAGTCCATCAATCAATCAATTCCTGGGTATAGGTAACAAACACGCCATGCTTGAATATTTAGGACTTAGTGAGTGCTGGGTATGGGTGGCCCATCCCTATCATCTCAGCATTTAAAATTTTCTCTCTCTCTCTCTCTGCAATAGGGTGTTGCTTTCTCACTAGTCCAGCCTGACTCTAAACTCACAGAGATCCTCCTGCCTCAGCCTCCCAAGGTAGTGCATGCTGAGATTACAAGTGTGCACCACCATGCCTGGTTTCATCCCAGCATTCCTAAAGGCTGAGGGAGGAAGATCACAAGTTCACACCCAGCCTGGGAAATTTAGTGACTTACTGAGACCTGGTCTCAAAATAAAAACTAAGAAGGGGCTGAGGATGTAGCTCTGTGCAAAGACCCCGTGTTCTTACCTCAGTACCTCTTCAAGGAAAGAAAGAAATTGCAGAAGGGGCCCTGGGAGACAGAGTTCAGCTCCACAGGTGGGGAAACAGTTCGAGAAAAGTTAAGCCATTTGCCCAAATTCATGAAGCAGTGCAGCTGGGTGCGAAGCCAGGTCTGGAGTCAGATTTGTGTCCTATTGGGCCTCTGTTCAGAGGCCGTGGTGACTTTGGGCTTTCCGCAGCGTGTACTTTAGTTTTTTTTAAAAGCCATTGCAATTTTTTTAAGCCACTGCAATTTAAAAAAAAAAAAAAAGAAAACAGAACATGCCCTGCATCTGGAACAAAGGGATTTTGTTGTTGTTATCCTTGTTGATTTCAGTGAACTTCCTGGTTGTTCCTACAAATAATACCTCTTGTTCCAAGTACTGTCACCCTTCCCCAGGGACAGTGCCTTGAGACTGTAACCCTTGAATTCTAGCTCAGGGAAGTGAGGACTTAGCTCCAGACTCCTGGGTGCCTCCCACCAAAAATATCCAGAAAACAAGAATGGGAAAAATTGGTACCGAGAAGGGGTGGGCAGTGATTACCAGGAAGTGCTTGTGCAATTCTGCCCCGGCCCTCTGCTGCCCCGCTGAACTGTGAGCCTGTGAGGGACAGGAGCTGGTGGCTCAGGGACTTCCTCCAGACTGGAACCCTGCCTCCAGGCCAAGCAGGTATAAGCCCACCTACTGCAGGCCCAGGGGAACTCAGAGGAGGACAAGAAAAGCCACCATGTCCCTTTGGAGCAGAGAGCAACAGCGGAGGTAGGTCCCCACCCCGTCCATCCTGGACACGTGTACGTTTTCTGAAGTCACAGGGGACAGAGCACAGCAGGCTGGAACAGACAGATAGGGTCTCACACATGTACGCACACTTGCATAAGTCCAGGTGGGCCACGGGCCAGGCAGGGATTGGGAGAAAACACCCCCAGAGTTCCCAGGATTATGATACCAATGGTGATACCAATGATAACCTTCTCAAGACCAAATGTCCACCCCAGATCTACCCAAAGCAAGATGCACTTCTGTGGGCTCAGGCTTCTCTTTCGAGCTGGAGCCTGTGGTTAGCCTGAGGGCTCTGCAGCATGAAGGACAGAGCCCAGAGCAGCAGCTCCTCCTTTGTCAGGAAGAAAAAGAAAAAGAAAAAAATAAAGCTTAATGGAAAAGACAGCATTTGAGCTGGGGACTTAAAGGATGAATAGGAGTTTGCTGGCTTTCCCATTAAAACACAGAACTAGGGAGAGAAGGACTGACCCTGAAGACACACCAAATCACGACTAAC
This sequence comes from Ctenomys sociabilis, assembly GCA_004027165.1. Lineage (NCBI taxonomy): Eukaryota > Metazoa > Chordata > Mammalia > Rodentia > Ctenomyidae > Ctenomys > Ctenomys sociabilis. The sequence continues at coordinate 35,573 of PVKA01014188.1, forward strand.
AATTTGGAGTGGGAATCATTAGTAGCCCCTTAGGGATGGGGTGGCGATGGGCAAGAGTAGTATGTAGGAATCAGACTCAGAAACTCAAGTCATAGAAACTTTCCAGGAAAAATAGCCCTTTCTGTTGGCTACAAGGGTAGATAGAAGGCTGAAGAAGAAGAGGAAGTGACTGCACCCCACTAGTCCAGGCAATAAGGAGTGGCAGCCCTGGGTGGGTTCTGGCTGTGCTTTCACTGTGGCTCTCATTGCTCACAGATCAGGGGGCCTCAACCCTCATCTTGGGAGAACCCTCTTCCTGCTAGTGCTGTCCACAGCCTCCACCTGGGGGCACTTTCCCAGCGCCAGCGAGTGTCTGACTTACCAGTCCTCCAGCAGCAGCTCTGTGGCCTGCTACCCGCCCTCCACGTTTCCCAGCCCCCTCCCCAGAGATGCTACACACCTGGCGGTGGAGATTTCCAACCTGACCCAGCCGCCAGCCAATGCTCTACAGGGTGCCCCTGGCCTCCAAGAGCTGCATCTCTCCAGCAGCCACCTGGAGGAGCTGCCAGCCGAGCTCCTGGCACCCGTGCCTGGCCTGAAGGTGCTGGATCTCGCCCACAACGCCCTTACTCAGCTGCCCACGGGCCTCTTCTGGGCTGCAGCCTCCCTGCACACGCTAGTGTTGAAGACAAACAAGCTGGAGGCCCTGCAGGCCTCATGGTCTCATGACCTGAACGCACTAGCTTCCTGGACCTGTCTGGCAATGGCCTCCAGACGCTGAGCCCTGGGCTGCTGGCCAACCTCTCCAGCCTGCGCACCCTGGACCTTGCGGACAACCAGCTGGAGGTCTTGCCTCCTGACCTCCTGCGGGGCCCGCTGGGTCTGGAGCGGCTACACCTACAGGGGAAGCGGCTGCAGGCACTCGGTGAGGACCTGCTCTGGCCCCAGCCAGGCCTACGATACCTTTTTCTCAATGACAACAAGCTGGTTAAGGTGGTGACCGGTGCCTTCCAAGGCCTGAGGCAGCTGGACATGCTGGACCTCTCCAATAACCTGCTGACCACTGTGCGCAGAGGGCTCTGGGCATCCCTGGGAAAGCCTGCCCGGGACATGCAGGTTGGCTTTGACCTGTCCGGCAATCCCTGGATCTGTGACCAGAACCTGGATGACCTCTATCATTGGCTGGTGGCCCACAGGCACACAATGTTCTCGCAGAACAGTACCTGCTGCACTAGCCCCAGGGCCTTGCAGGGCCAGGCCCTCCTGGCGGTGCCAGGGTCCCAGTGAGCCTCTGGGCTGGCTGGGCAGAAGGGCACGGCCCCTGCTCTGCTCGGCGAGCTGCGAGACCCTCCCCCAGTGCACACTGTGCTTCTTGCCCCTCTTGCCTTTGCTCACGCTGTGCACTCAACCTGGAAGGCCATCCTCCACTCCCAGAGCCACCTGATCTCCGGGCTCCCCTCTGGCCAAGCCCCAGCTGCACTGCAGCTGTCTCTGTCTGCTTCATCTTCCCCAGATGAGGGGCTCTTGAGTACTGACCAGGGGCCCCACCCCATTCCCAGCTAGAATCACCCAGCATATTAATAAAAAACTGTTGAATGGAACAGGATAAATCATCTTGGGGCACCTGGGATGAAAAAGGGACAAACAAGGCAGGACTGGGGCACCGGACAGGGTCATCATGGACTTGAGCTTAGCTGGCCTCTGGCTCCGCCCCCTCCCCCATCCTGAGATTTAGTTGGAAATAAAACCCTAACCATTTGCCTGGTGTCACTTTACAGATGGATTTTGGCCAGAGCTTGTGTCCCAGATTGCTCAGGTCTCTGATGTGTCACACTGGCCTAGGACATCAAAGGCACACCTGCCCAGGGCAGGCGGGGAACTGGATGGGGCAGAGGGCATGGCAGGGACCCAGGGGGCTGTTCTTGTAACTAAGATCCTGGGGGTGGGCCCTGCCAATAGAGTCAGGCATGAGGGGCTGGGGGGATCTTGGAGGTCCTTAGGAAGTTAGGTTTTTCAACCCCCTAGAGGTAGGGTCATGCATGGTTGGAGGAGAAGGGCCTGGAATTGAACAGTGGTGGATTTCAATCAGATCCTTTCCTCTCTATGGAAGGGTACAAATGGCTTAAGCTTTTGGGCCTCAGTTTGCTCATCTGTATAATGGGGGTGCAAAGGCCAGCGATGGTGGCACATGCCTATAATCTCAGGACTCTGGGAGGCTGAGACATCACTGACAATTCAAGCCTGGCCTGGGCAATTTAGCAGTGAAAGTGCAAGATCCCAGTTCAATCCCTGGTACTGCAAAAATCAAAACAACCCACACACACACACACAAAAAGAATAAAGGAAGGAAGGAAGGAAGGGCTGCTGAGGTGTAGCTCAGTGTTCAATCTCCAATACCACAAAAAGGTAGGAGGAGGATCCTAGGGAACAGACTGGCTTGGCTCCTGGCTTAAATGATAAATTAAAAAAAGAAGACAATCTTTGGAGACCTGCCCAAGGTCTTTTGGCCAGCCAGTGGGGGCTGGGATTACCCTCCCGTGTCTTCATGGAAATAGCAGATGACAGGTTGACCACACCTGGCCAAAGGCAGCGCAATACATGGCCATCAGGGGTCCCTGGATTGCTATGACAACTGCAGCACGCTGGGGGAGCTCAAGGAGGGGCGAGAAGCCTGAGCCCCGCCCCCTTTGACTCGCCCCCGAGTGGGCTAGCCCCATTGGTCGGGTCCCCAACGCCCCTCCCCCCAGCTGCTATAAGGCGGGCGGAGTGGGCAGGGGGAGGAGACTTCACCGAGGGGGTCTGCGCTGGGACCTGGGGTCAGAGGCTCTGCCAGCCCAGGTGAGTGCCGCGCGGACGGTGTCCAGGAGTCTCCTCCAGGTTCTCAGACCCCGGGGCGTGTGTTGGGCGAGAGACCTGTGGCGTGGGAGGGGTGCGACGGGCCAGAGCAGGTGGCCCAGACCCTTGGCCCAGTTGGCGAAGGCTCAAGACCCAGTTGGGAGGATACCAACGCGCCAAGGGCACCGGGTGGCAAAGGGAAGGAAAAGCAGGCAGCAAATTTGAAGACTAACATCTAGCTCCCTGCCGTGAGACAGCGCGGACCCGTGGTGTGCCTCAGTTGCCCCATCTGTCAGGCGAAGTGTGGGGCTGATCCGGATTTTGCAGCTATCTCCTCTCCGTTGGTGTGTGTGTGGGGGAGTATCAGGCAAGGGCATCAGGGACCCATCCCAGTGTACAGAAAAGGAAACTGCCCAGAGAGGGGAAGGGGCTGGCCCAGAGCCACACAGCAGCAGCCCACTGTGCCAGCGGCACTCTACTGCGGGCACACTGCGTGTGCATTGCCCAGGCTCTGCATGAAGCCCTGTTGAGACCCACACGGAGCCCAGCCAGACAGGGGCCCAGGCCGGCACAGGAGCCAGGAGGGCTGGCGTGGGCCACAGACCCCTCACTGTGTCCTGCCCTCCCCCAGGGGACCCTGTGTGCAGCCACCATGTCTGACAATGAGGCCACTCAAGACCCCAGACCCAGCTCAGAGGAGCACAACCAACAGGTGCGCCCCCCATCCCCCGCCACCAAACAGGGGCACCAGGAAGGGTCAGGCCAAGTGTCCCCTCCCCCAACCTTGCTGGGAGAGCCAGATTCTGAGGACAGCATGGACCCGAGAGGGGGTTCAGAATGCCCCACACTCTCTGCCCTCTCTGAGTCCCTGTCTATGACTCTGTCCACTGTCACCCTCACTGACCACAGTGGACGTAGCATTCACTAAACCTTTGTTGTTGTTTGAGACCAAGTCTCACTACATAGTCCAGATGGACCTTGAGCTTGTAGTGATCTTTCTGCCTCAGCCTCCCCCAGAGAGGCCTAACCTGTGTGGCCCAGCCCTCTGTGACCTCAGGGTCCCTGTGGTGCCACCCATTCCCACAGAATGTGGTACAGCGTGTGGTGGCCTTGCCCCTCATCCGGGCCACCTGTGACAGCGTCTCCAGTGCGTACAACGCTACCAAGGACAGACACCCACTGCTGGGCTCAGCCTGCCGCTTGGCCGAGCACTGCGTGTGCAGCCTGACCACATGCGCCCGGGACCACGCCCAGCCACTGCTGGAACGTCTGCAGCCCCAGTGTGAGTCCCCGCCCTGCCAGCGGCACGGCAGCTCTGTGGCCATCCCAGGTTCCTGTCCTTCTTCAGCTGTCCACTGTCCCCTTGGCCTAGAATGCGCAACTTGCCCTCCAGCTCCTCCCTTCTCTGCCTGCCTCGACCCAGCTCATCCCTGTCCACCATCCTCTGTCCCTTCCTTTTGTCTCTTGGTGGCACTGGGGATAGAAGCCAGGGCCTCACCTTGAGCTTTCAGCAAATCCTCCTGCCTCAGCCTCCCAAGTGCTGGGATGACAGGCGTACACACCCACACCCGGCGGTTGGCCTGACCCCTTCCCACACTTGTTGCACGTGGTCCTCTACAACCCTTCTCTGCCTGTTCTAAGCCCACCACCCCAGCCCTGCCACCATCTCTCACATTTCACCAGCAGAGGGGTGCCCTCTGTAGAGGACAGAGAGACTCTTCACCTCCCATGTGACGGGGAAAGAGGTCACCTTGGGTCCCAGCTCCTTCATGGGGGCTCCCATGACCTTGAGTGGCCACCAGGGCTGTGGAGTTGGGCACTGGCTGGTAGCCCCCTGACCGTGTCCCCCTGGCCTGGCCTCCTCCGTCCCCCTCCCTCTCCCAGGTTACTAGGGCTCAGCCCTGGATGTGTGGCCCACCAGCTGCCTCCTGGGCTGGAGCCCTCTGTTCCCTTCCGGTCTGTCTCTCCCAGTTGCCCCCATTGTCCACCTTCCTCTTTGTTGTCTGCTCCTCCCTAGTGCTCCCTCCCTCAGTCTCTCTCCTGTGTCCCCATTCTCCGCTTCTCTTCAGTGGCCACAGTGAACGATCTCGCCTGCAGGGGCCTAGACAAGCTGGAAGAGAAGCTGCCCTTTCTCCAGCAGCCTTCAGACATGGTACCTGGGGTGACCAGACCACGCATGGGAACCTCAGCTGTGGGGCCAGAGTTGACCTGACAGGGTGGGTTGACCCGGCTGTCCCTGGAGGAGGCCCTGACAGTCCAGCCATGTAAAATCACTGACACACACACGGCGCAGGAGGTGCGGGGGACGCCCCCAAGGCCTGTGGGGAGCATTGTATTCCCCCTTCTATAAGGGAGAAACAGGCACAGAACCAGGAAAAGGTCCAGAGGACTTGGGGACCCAGCTCCAGGGATGGCAGGGTTAGCGGACAGAGCCAGAGACACGTGGTGCCTGGAGCAAGGTCTCCTCTTCCAGGTGGTGACCTCAGCCAAGGACACGGTGGCCAGCGGGGTCACAGGTGTGGTGGACCTGGCCCGGCGGAGCCGGCGCTGGAGCGTGGAACTGAAGCGCTCCGTGAGCCACGCTGTGGATGTGGTGCTGGGCAAGTCCGAGGAGCTGGTAGACCATTTCCTGCCCATGACAGAGGAGGAGCTAGGTGAGGCGCGGGCACTCCTCTTCCTCCCCAGTGCCCCTCATCTTCCGGTCCAGGGGCTATCTCAGTGGGGTACAGAGCAGAGAGGTCCGACTGACCCCGGGCTGCACAGCACACCAGCAGGAGGAAGAACTCAAACAGCACGTGCAATAATTCGTTTTAATTTACTTTATGCATTTGTATAAATCCTAGTTTCTGGTTCATCTTGAAATGTATAAAAGTGAGACAGAGGCTAAATAGTGTCAGCCTTCTTAGCCAGACCCCCGGGCCCTAGTACTCACAGTATTTTACATCCTGTCTGCTATGATTTTTTTTTTTTTTTTTTTTTTTTAAGATAGGATCTCAGAATGTAGTCTTGGCTGGCCTTGAACTAATCCTTCTGCTTCAGCCTCCTGAGTGCTTGGATTTACAGACATTTGCCACCACACCTGGCTTGTGACATATTCTTTTTTCTGTGTGTGTGGACCCAGGGATTGAACTCAGACCTTTGCACTTGCCAAGGAGTGTGGCATATTCTTTAGGAGTCCATTTAATAGGACTGGGGAGATAGCTCAGCAGCATAAGCACCTGCCTGATGAGTGGAAGGTCCTGCGTTCAATCCCTGGTCAGGGGTGGGGGAAGAATCCATTTAATGGAATACTTTTCATCTTTTACTTTCTTTTTTTTCTTTTTCTTTTTTTTTTTTTTTTTTTTTTTTTTTTTTTTTTTTGTCTTTTTGAGACAGGGTCTCACTATGCAGTTCAGTGTGGCCTTAAGCTCACTTTGTAGCTCAGGCTGGTCTCGGACTCACAACAATCCTCCTGCCTCAGCCTCCCGAGTGCTGGGATTACAGACATGTGCCACCACACCCGGCTCTTATTTAATGGAATACTTGAGTGTAGTCTGGAGCTGGTGTGCCTGGACTTGAAGCCTGATCTGCTTCATGAACACTGTGGGCAGCCTCAGTTTTCCTTATCTGTAAAATGGGGCTTATAATAGTGCCTGTGTTCTAGGACTTGGAGAAGAAAGGTTGGTAGAAGGGTTGGTGCTAATAAAGGAAACCACTCCATTGGGAGCCTGTGGGCTTGTCTTCCCGGAGGGTGGGTGACCAGGTGTGGAGCAGGGGGCCACACTGAACCTCAGCTCTTGTCCCACCTTCAGTGGCACTGGCAGCAGAGGCTGAGGGCCCAGAAGTGGGCTCAGTGGAGGACCAGAGAAGGCAACAGGGCTACTTTGTGCGCCTGGGCTCCCTGTCGACACGGATCCGCCACCTGGCCTATGAGCACTCTCTGGGGAAACTGAGGCAAAACAAGCACCGTACCCAGGACACGTTAGCTCAGCTGCAGGACGCCCTGGAGCTGGTGAGGATTCTCTGAGGAGGACAGCTCTGTCCTTCCTACGGCGCAGGTCGGTTTGGATTCTCTGAGGAGGACAGCTCTGTCCTTCCCGCGGCGCAGGTCGGTTTGGAAGGAGCTGCAGCTCGTGCTGTTCCCTTCCCGCTCACGTCATCAGCTTGTACTGTGGGCTTCACTAGCACGGTTGATTGCAACCACCGGTCTTTTACGCGTCTGTCCCCGCCCCTCCCTGCCTTACTCGGCAGCCTAACCTTCCTGAAACGGCCGCCAGAGGGCGCCCGTGAGACCAAGACCGATCCTCCCTCCTCTGCCCTCAGCCCTGCGAAGCTTCCATCTTTCTGGGCCCAAAGGCCAGGTCCTCCCTGCAGCCCACAGGGCCCTGCACCGGGTTCCATCATCGCCCCAGGCCTTTGCGTGTTCGTGCTTTCTGCCTGGCGTGTTTTTTCTTATCACCCCGTTTCCAGAACGCCCTGTGTTCAGCTTCTTCATTTACTTAGTTGGATCCCCTCTGGACTTTTTTTTCCATGTCAGAGTTTAGCGTGGAACCCAGGGCTGTGCCGTGCTTTGCTGCTGAGCTCTGTCCCCAGCGTACCTGCTCAGTGTTATTGAGCACTGTGTCACACTAAGCCTCGGTCGAGGCAGTGGCCTTCCCACATAGTGCTCATCCCGGAAGCCGAGCTCAGCTTAGCAAGGCAGTACACGCTTTACCCATGGTGGGGTAACAGGCTGTTACACAGCTCCTGTGATTTCTAACACTCGCTTCCTATGTGTGGTCAATGTACATAACAGGGTTTACTACCTAATTCTTTCTTCTTTTTTTTTTTTTTTTGAGACAAGCTCTATGTAGTTCAGGCTGGCCTTGAACTCATGGCTATCCTCCTGCCTCAGCCTCCCAAGTGCTGGGATTATAGGTGTGCATCACCACGCACTCAGCAACATCGAGCATGTCCCATGGCTGTGCACCGTCCTCACTGTCCACCTCCAGGACCTCCCACCGCCCCAGGCTGAGCCCCCATCCCTTTCTGAGCCCAGCTCCACCACCCTCCTTCCTGTCTGTGGGTTTGACCAGGCAAGACCCCTTCTGGGAGTGCAGCCTGCCTGCAGTGTACATGCTGTTGTATGTGACTCAGTTCCCTGACCACAATGTCCTTGAGGTCCATTCATTCTGTAGCAGGTGTCAGGATTTCCTTTTTCTTTTTTTTGTGGAACCGGGGACTGAACTCAGGCCCTTGCGCCTGCCAGACAAGCGTTTATTCTCCTGAGCTATTTCCCCAGCCCAGGATTTCCTTTTAAAGGAAAAATTACACATTTTCTTTTCTTTTTTTTTTTTTTCAGAACCGGGGATTTGAACTCAGGCCCTTGCACTTGCCAGGGAAGTGCTTATTCCACTGAGCCATCTCCTCAGCCCCTACATTTTCTTTTAAAGGCTGAGCAATAGTCCATTGTATTGATGGAAGACATTGAATTTTCTTCCTTCCTTTCTTCCTTCCTTCTTCTCTTCTTGTCTTTTTGAGACAGGGTCTCACTAAATGGTTAAATTGCCCTGGCTGACCTCAGAATTTCAATCCTCCTGCCTCAGCCTCCAGGAGTGCTGGGATGACAGGCGTGTGCCACCACCCAGGGCTTTTGTCTTTCTCCTGTTTATGTGCTGCTGGGGATGCAGCCCATGTCCTTACACCTGCTAGGCAAGTGCCCCATCCTTGCCCCACCCCCATGACTACCCTCAAGTTTTAATGCATGATTCTTAGATATGGCAACGCATCCTTGGGGTGTGCCTGTCTCAGTTGGGGTTCTCGCGTGGACCTTGGCTGTTCTGTTCCTTGGGGATCAGGCCCTAGACGGGGTCGGGCCTGCCCCTAGAGGCAGAGGAAAGCTTCCTGAAGAGCTGGAGGGGACAGAGCAAGGACCAGGGAGGGCACTGTGGGGACCAGCGTGGGGAAGGCTTGCGGCGAGGCAGGGTGTGGGGAACCCCGGGTTTCGGGACTTGGGCGAGGCCGGGGGAGTACAGGCCGTGTGGCTAGCCAGATCTGCGGCGGTGCATACAGACGGTGCTCCCTGAATGCTCTCGAGGGCAGACTGTGTCCGGGGTCTCCCTCGCCCCTCCTCTCTCCTGCCCTAACTCCCACCTTGTTCTCGTCTGCAGATCCACCGCATTCAAAGTGGAATGAGCCCGACCCCCGCGACTGAGCCCGGGAAGGTGCACGAACTGTGGGAGGATTGGAACCAGCGTCCCCTGGAGAATGGGCTCTGCCGGCGGGACAGTCAGGTGCGGACCGGGTGGAGCCGGTGGGAGGCGGGGCTAAGAGACGCAGCGGTCTGGATGGCCGTGGTGGACGTGGCCAGAGGACGGCAGCGCCCGGGATGGGCTGGGAAGAGGCGGGGCGGGCAGGAGCCAAGACCAGGGAGAAGGGGGAGGTTAAGGGAGGTGGGCGGGACCAGAGAGGCTGAAGGCGGGTCCAGGGCGGGGCCGGGGCTGGGCACTGGAAGAGCGTAGGGTGGGCAGCAAGGGGAGAAGAGAAGTTAGGCAGGAGCCAGGTGGGATGGTGGATGGGGAAGGGTTGCCAGGTGAGGATAAAGGACATGAGAAGGCAGCACGGTCAGTGGGGGTTTAGGTGTGGGGGTGGCTACAGCCAGGCCGGGCAAAGAGAGGACCTGCGAGTGGTTTCGACTCCACCGGGGGCCACGAAGGGCCAGACTCAAGTTTCTCCAACTAATTGCTGAGGTCAGCTGGTTGGGTTGTTCGTGGGGAAAAAGGCAGAGAGGCGGATCTATAGGGGGGACTAAAGCAGCCAGCAAGCTGGGCCCAGTGTGTATCCGTGCAGGAAGCTAAGGCGTATCAACAGTCCTGTTCACACTGTCTCAGAAAACCAAAAATAAAGCAACTGCAGCTGTCATCCCAGCCCTCGGGAGGAAGGCTGAGGCAGGAGGTTCATCGCGAGTTTGAGACCAGCCTGGGCTACAAAGTGAGCTCAAGGCCAGCCTGAACTGCATAGTGAGATCCTGTCTCATAAGCACAAAGAAAACCCAGCGCAGTCTGTGTCCACTGGGGAAACGAGGCCAGGCTGGGTTCTGTCCTATGCCCCTGGGGAAAATAGGTGTCCCTGCTCTCTCCCGCAGGCCGAGCTGGAGACCCTGGTGCTATCGCGCAGGTTGACCTTGGAGCTGCAGAGCGCGGTGGAGGCGCTGGAGGCGGGCGTGCGCGGTCTGCCCCCCGGCGCACAGGAGAAGGTGGCCGAGGTGCGGCGCAGCGTGGACGCCCTGCAGGCCGCCTTCGCCGACGCGCGCCGCTTTGGGGACGTCCCCGCCGCAGCGCTGGCCGAGGGCCGGGGCAGAGTGGCGCGCGCGCACGCGAGCGTGGACGAACTGCTGGAGCTGGTGCTGCAGGCCGTGCCGCTGCCCTGGCTTGTGGGCCCCTTCGCGCCCGTTCTGGTGGAGCGGCCCGAGGCCCCGCCCAACCTGGAGGTCCTAGTGGACGAGGTGGTGGGGGCCCCCGACCCGCGCTGGGCGCACATGGACTGGCCGGCCCAGCAGAGAGCCTGGGAAGCTGCACACAGCGATGCGGCGGAGCCCCCCGGGGACAGCGTCCCCCAGGAGCCCGAGCCCCCCAGCACCCCGGTCAGACACACGCTGATGCCGGAGCTGGACTTCTGAGGGGCCGGGCTCCCTGCGCCCCCTGGCGGCCACACGTGAGCACGCATGGCGGAGGCATGGCCTCGCCTTAGAGGAAGCCCCGTCATCGGGGTCGCGGTGGGGCCTCCTGCTGTTCCCTGGATCGCGAGGGCCTGGCCTCAAGCCCCTCCAGTCATTTTTACCTCAGAGCCAGGGTCTTCAAAGCCTGTGGTCCTATCCCCAACCTAAAAGGCCAGGCACACCCCTGTCATCCTAGCACTCTGGGAGCTGAAGCAGCAGGATCGCTGAGAATTAAACCAGCCCTGGCTACAGAACAAGATCGCAGATCCCAAAGAAAGGAGGTGGAGAGTTCAAGCCCAGCCTGGGCAGTTCAGCGGCTTAAGGAGACCTTGTCTAAAAATAAAATGGGCTGGGGATGCACCTCAGTACTGAGGGCCTGCCTGGGTTCAATCCCCAGAAATGGCGGGGGGCGGGGGCACACAAGCACACTCCACCCCAGAAATCTGTATCTTGCTCCACAGCTTCTTTTTGGAGCTTCATATTGTCATTATTATTATCATTTTATTGAGGGTTTTGTGTGTGTGTGTGTGTGTGTGTGTGTGTGTGTGTGTGTGTTTGCTTCATTTTTAAGACAGGGTCATGCTACGTAGCTTAGGCTACAATGATATCACTGCGTAGGCCAGTGGTCCTGAACTTGCAGCGATCTTCCTGCCTCAGCCTCTTGAGTGCTGGGACTACAGGGCTGTGCCGCCATGCCTGGCTAGTTTAGAGTTCTGAACAGTGAGTCCCCACACATGCCCAGGCCAGGTATCCTCAACTGAGGGTCCCCCAAAGATGCCTGGGTGCTCATTCAGCCATCCAGGTCCACTTGCTCTACTTGTTCTCGAGAATAAATGAGCTGTTACTCACAGTTCGTATGTACACTCTCTCCCAGCAGGGTCTCAGGCCTGGGGTGCTGGGAGGTTCAGGAGCATGTGACCACTGGAACAGTGACCACAGGAACAGTGACCACAGGAACAGTGGCCACACTCAAGACTAAAAGGGAGAGCTGGGCGTGGTGGCGCATGCCTGTAATCCCAGCACTTGGGAGGCTGAGGCAGGAGGATTGTTGCCAGTTCGAGACCAGCCTGAGCTACAAAGCGAGCTTAAGGCCAGCCTGAACTGCAGTGAGACCCTGTCTCGAAAAAGACAAAAAAAAAAAAAAAAAAAAAAAAAAAAAAAAAAAAAAGACTAAAAGGGAGCACTTCTGCCTGACCAGCTGGCCTGGGCTGAGCATGGCTCGACCTCCCATTACTAGTGAGAAGCTGTTCTTGCTTTAGTATAAGTGAATTTCTTAGAAATGGCTGGGAGCAGGACAAGAGGGGAGGGCTGAGATCTTGTGTCCCCTCCTGCACCCACCTCTCCAGATATATACCCACTGCTCTGGCTGTGGTTTCTCCTGCTGGCTAGGAGAGGAAACAGAGGCAGGGCAAGGGCCAAGGCCAGTCTCCCCAGCCCTCCTGTCCTCTGTCCTCATTCTTAGCTGCCTCACAGCCCCCCATGACTGGGCAGGATGTTGGGAAACCTCAGTCCAGTGTGAAGAGGTCAGGGTGGCCCCTTGCTCTCCTGGGCACAGGTCCAGAGAGTAGTTCTGTGAGCCCTGATCACTGCCTGCCGGGCAGATGGCCCTCACTGCCCCTGCTATAGAACCTCCACTGCTCCCTTGTCCCCTCAGACCAACCACCCCCTCAGCCTCCTCCTCTAGCCCCATCTAGATACACAGCTCCATGGCACAGACACCAGCCCCAGCCTGCCTCCTACTGCAGGCAGCCCTCCTGGACTTCACCCAGTGGGATGCTCCTGCAACCCTCCATGTCTGTACAAAGCTGACAGTTCTGCATGGCCAGGCCAGGGAATGGGGCCCAGAAAGGCATGTGAGAGTGGGAGTCAGCCTGGCTGGAGCCAAGGGGAAGGGACAGAGCCCAGGACTGAGGGGGCAAGTGATGTCCCCTCTCCACCACCATTGCCTCTGGGAAGTGGTGAAGGTTAAAGGACGTGGCCAGGGTATTCATCATGAGTTTTGTTCTTTTTCTAGCTTTTTTCTGGAATGTGAGGCTGTAGCCCCCTTGGGAAAGGGAGGGGTGTGTCCATGGTTCCCCTCGTCACCCTTGGGAAGCATTGGCTGCAATGACAGAGGTGGGGGACACCCCCTCTCCTAGTCCCTGACTGTTTGGCAAACAAAGTGATGGCTCCAAGGAGACGGCCCAGAGCAGGGGCATTGGGCCAGGGGTTGGACCCCCTCCTCCCAGCATGGAGCCCAGAGCCACCCAGCCCTGCCCTTGGCATGTGGCAACATCCTGGTTCTGGGGTGGCTGGCACCACCATGGCGCTCAGCCACCAATCATGTACTTGGCACAGGGGCATGACCCGCACTTGACCCTGCCCACCCCTCTCCTTGTCTGAGACCCCAGAAGCCCCCGAGCCAGGGTCTCACTCCTCGCATCCCCAGCTCTGCATGTTCTGTCTTGGTCTGCATTTTTCTCCTCTAAAGAGAGACGCCTGCACTCCCGCCTGGGCGATGCTAAGCTGGTGTTTGTTGAGTGACTGCCTGACACACGGGTAGGCAGGTCACACCTGAGCATGGCTTCATGCTTTGACCTCACAACCACCTTGCTGACCTGTGTAGCAACACATTTCTCAAGCATGAAACGTGTGCCAGGAGGCATTGTTCTAGATGCTGGTGAGCAATACGAGGCTGACGCAGGGGAGAGACAGTAGGAGTCATGCAGGTGTCTAGGGGAAGGGTGGCCACAGCCAGATGGGGCCTGGGGCACTATACACAAGCAGTAGGGACGTCTGTGTGGCTGGAGCTGTGGCAGAAAGAGGAATAAGAAGGTTCAGGAAGGCTTCCCTGTGGGCCCCCGTGTGGGGTGTGGAGAGGGAAGCTGAGGTACAAAGAAGCAGTCTGACCACGCAATGCCCTGGGACAGGGATCTGAGCTGTGCCCATCCCAGAGCGGAGGCAGGGGGCCCTGAGCAAGTCTGGTGAGCCTGAGTCACTCTGCCTGTGGCGGGTGGGTCCATGGACCTAGGGCAGAGAGCAGAGGAAAGGTGCTGGGCCGGGGCCCACGCAGGCAGGCAGGCAGGCGGCCATGTGACTGCTGGGCCCCCCCAGCCCGGGGTGCTTGGCTGCCTGCCTGGGCCAGCCGGGCTGCACCGCCCGGACCCTATAAGGCCTGGGAGCGCGAGCAGAGCCAGATGCCAGCTGCAGTGTCTCCCTCCAAGAGAGCCCAGAGAGTCCTTTGAGCAGGACTGTGACGCCAGGCCTGGGTAGGTATTGGGGTGGCCTGACCAGCCAGGGCCACATGGGTGAGGAGTGGGAAGGGGGACCCTGACTTACACCCCTTCTCTGCCCCTTCCAGCTTCTCAGACTGCTGCCATGTCTGCTCCAGAGCAAGGAGGCCAGGACCCCCCCAAGACCAAGGGCAAGGTAAAGGGAAGGGAGGTCCCTGCTGGGGCCCTGAGACTCCCAGACCTGGGAATGGCTGCAGTACTGGGGTCCCCAGGTCCTCCGAGATGGGGTGGAAGCCAACTCTCCTCAGTCCCAGGCCAGGGTGGGGAGGCGGCCATGTAGCCTCCAGAGACTCCCCTGGAGGTTGGCTCGGTCTCTAGCCTCAGTTTCCCCATCTGTGTGATGGGGCCAGCAAGGGAAAGCTCTTCTCTTTTGCCCAACGCGTGCCAGGAGGGGCCAGCCGGGTGCAGTGGCGCACCCGGTTCCAAGGCCATGCGGGAGCGAGGTGGGGTGGCCCCCAGGCTCCCTGCTGCCGAGGCTTGGCTCATGCTGCCCCCACCGCCACCTACAGGGTCTGGGCAGCTTCTTTGCTTCCCTGCCTGGCTTCAGCTCTGCCCGGAACCTGGTGGCTGGTGCTCACAGCGCCACAAAAGAGGCCAAGCCAGCTGCTGATTCTGCAGGTGCCCCTGGCCCTGAGGCTCAAGGTAAGTGACAGCATTTGCAGGTGAGACTGCTGGACACCCCACTCCTGGCGCAGAACACTCCCGGGGGTGGCCTCTGACTGGGTGGGGATGCTTTGGACACATCTGCTCATCTCACTTAATACAAGGCTCTCATACTCATTTAGAACAGGATGGGGAAACTGAGGCATGAATATGCATAGCAGTCACCAGGCAGGCAGAGCCAGGCACCGCGGGTGCCAGAATTCAGCCTGCCTCCCTGAAGAGCACCCTCCTACTCCCTCTACCTGCTACAGCTCCTCTTCTGGGGCACCACAAACCAGCCTGGGAGCTTTGTACATCTGAGCCTCCAGTCACCCTGGTTCCCAGAGCAGCCCCCTGGTGTCACAGAGCTTACTGCAGTGGGGCAGCTGCTCTGGGGAGCCCACTAGGGCTGGGCTGCGCTCTGGGCCTGGTGCCCTGAGCAGCTGACTTCTGCCCCAAATGCCTTGGCCAACAAGCTGGCAGCTATGGCAGGGATGGGACGGGCCACGCTCACTTGCCCCAGACTCCATGGGATCCGATACTTGGGTAGGGGTCTGGAACCCAGGACCCCACAGTGGAACCCCACAGAGCCCTGCCCCAGGGCACTGCAGTCCCAGGGATCTGAGACACCATGGCTGCACAGGTGACTGAGTCTGGCTCATGGCTGTGGATGGCACCTCCTGCTGTCCCTGGCAGGATGGCTGGCACATTCCTGACCTTTAGGGCTGTGCCCAGCAATTGCAAAACAGGCATCAGGGCAGCTGAGTCCCTCACCCACTCTAACTGACCTCTATCCCCGCAGCAGCCACCAAACCAGAAGCGATGGCCAGGGGCACGGAGAGGCTGCCACAGCCTTCAGAAAAGGTGAGCTGAATCTGGTGTGAAAGCCACAGGTGTCCTCCCACCTGAGTCGGGAGGGCTCAGCTGGGCAGATGTCCCTGCATGTCCTCCTTTAGAGCTCTGTCTCCACATCTGGGAAATGGGCATTATGTCACTGACCCGGTGGCTCTAGGCTCCTTGGAGTCAGGCCTCCCACCTGCCCCTGTAAGCACAACAGCAACGCAAAGAGGTGGGGCCACTGCTGAAGCCACGCAGCAGCCTGGCTGGGCGAACTCTGAAGTTCTGCCTCACCTCTGCAGGCCGTCCTGGCCCTCATCACATACACCCGGCAGCTGAGCCACAGCCCTGCCCCCACCCTGGAATCACGCACCTCAAGTGTTCTAAGTGTCAGCTGCCTCCCTCATTTCCTCACCACCCTTGGAGTAGGGACTGTTCTAAATCTCAGTTTTCTGGCAGGCTGTGGTGGTTCTCACCTGTGACCCCAGCACTAGGGAGGCTGAGGTAGGAGGATCACTGAAGGTTTGAGTCCAGACTGGGCTATACGGTGAGATCCTGTCTCAAAAACAAAAACAAATCAGAAACAAACAAACAAAATCAAAACTCTCATTTTTCAGTTCAGTGCTCAGGCTCAGAGAGGGGCTAAAGTTTGTCTAAGGTCACACAGCAAGTTTGGGAAAGAGCTATGATTTGAATCTGGGTTGCTCCAGACCCGATGGTGCCAGGGCCAGGTGTGGAAAGCAGCGTGAGATTCTCAAATTTAGTGCTATGGGAATGTGGGCCAAAACCTTTTCTGGTTGGGCAGTGAGCATTAAACACGCTCAGCAGCGTCACTGGCATCTGCCTGCTCCATGCCATGAACACCCCAGTCATAAATGACCACAGATGCGAGCCGATGTCCCCGGGGGTATTTGTGAAAGACACCAGATGTGGCCTTCTAAACTCCAAACAGCACATTTGTGGTTTCCCGAGGGGTGCTAACTGTGAGCTGTCACCTCTCTATTTCATGTGCTAGCCCACACAAATCTGCCTCCTGTGGAAGGCCAAAGGAAGTTGGCTGTGAGGTCTTGGGTCTCAAACCAGCTCTTCGCTGCTTACTTTTCTAAGTCCTCATTATCTGTCTCCTTTTGCTTATATATTTTTACTGACACTTGGGCTGGGCCCCAGAGCCTCGTAAATGCCAGGCAAGTGTTCACCACTGAGCTCTACCCCTACCCATTTTATTTTTTAATTTTAAGACAGGGCTTAGACACTGAATTGGCCAGGCTGGGTTTGAACTTCCTCTCCTCTTGCCTCACCTGGCTAATGTTGATTTTAATTAGCAACTTCATTTCTCTGCTGCTGGGTGACCAGTTTGAAAATCTGCCAGAGAGAGTACGCCCGATGAACAGAACACATAATTTCAGAGCTTGGCCACAGCCCAGGCTAGCAGTATCAGAGGCCTGGCTTCCACAGTGGGGTCTCTGTCATCGGGGGCCTACAAGCAGGTTGGAAAGGAATCATTTTGACCCAGTCTGGTGAGGGCCTGCGAAGGCAAAGGTGGGTGCTGGGCAGCGGTTGAGGAACAGTAGGCAGCTTGGGGTGAGCGAGCAGGGCCTCCCCAGGCCCACTAGAGTGAGGATGGCAGAAGTCGGGGCTACAGGGCCTCTGCATTCTGCTGATGTCCTGTGTCCTTTCTCATCAGATGCCCAGGACCACGGATGCCATCTCCTCTGGGGTGGCCAACATGATGGATGCAACAAAGGGGTTGGTCCAGGGAAGCCTGGACACCACACGATCAGCCCTCCTGGGCACCAAGGATGTAGTCGCTGGAGGAGTCACAGGGGTGGTGGACATGGCCAAAGGAGTCATGCAAGGGGGTCTGGACACCTCAAAGGCTATTGTTACTGGCACCACAGACACAGTAACCACTGGGCTCACAGGGGCAGTGAACGTGGCCAAGGGAGCCATCCAGGCTGGCGTGGACACCACTAAGACCGTTCTGACCGGCACCAAGGACAGCGTGTCCACTGGGGTTACAGGTGCAGTGAACCTGGCCAAGGGGACAGTGCAGACGGGAGTGAACACCACCAGGAATGTGTTAACTGGTACTAAGGACACTGTCTGTAGTGGGGTGACTGGAGCCATGAACATAGCCAAAGGTGCTGTCCAAGGGGGCCTAGACACCACGAAGTCCATGGTCACAGGCACGAAAGACACGGTCACTACTGGGCTCACAGGGGCAGTGAACGTGGCCAAGGGAGCCGTCCAGACTGGTGTAGACAGCACCAAGACCATGTTGACTGGAACAAAAGATGCAGTGTCCACTGGGCTCACGGGGGCAGCAAATGTGGCCAAAGGCACAGTGCAGACCGGCCTGGACACCACCAAGACCGTGCTGACCGGCACCAAGGATACGGTCTGTAGTGGGGTGACCGGGGCTGTGAACATGGCCAAGACAGCTGTCCAGGGGGGCCTGGACACGTC
>PVKA01014189.1:0-53064 GCA_004027165.1 Ctenomys sociabilis
TCTCCTCTCCTCTCCTCTCCTCTTCTCTTTAATGCATTTAGTACAGGGTCTACAGGGTCTGTAGGTAGTGATTCTCCTGTTTTCAGCCTCCCAAACGCTGGGATTACAGGCAAGTGAAACTATACCCAGTCTCATTTGCAACCAGCTAAGTGCACCCTGGTGGGGGGACCAGCATGGCATGCCAGGTATCGAACCTGAATACTAAGGACACTTTGAAATTTTGATACTTTTTTCTTTATTGTGTGTTCAAACGAATACTTACTACATTCAATACAATGCTGTCTTTTCACAAATATTTTTGAACTGAAGTTGTTTTGTTTTTGTGGAATCAGGGATTGAACTCAGGGCCTTGTGCTTGCCAGGAAAGCATTTATCCTACTGAGCCATCTCCCCAGCCCCTGAACTGAAGTTTCTGAAAGGAAAATATTTCCGTTCTTAGGATAGCATTTGATGAAACTATATTCATATAAGGACAATTTGGTATTATGTGATCAAGATTCATAAACACACATTTGCAGCGCATCCATCTATCTTATTTCCAGAGATCGTTTCTAAGAAATCAATCATAATGTAGAAAAGATAGGATTACTGTACTAACCGCAATACTATTTAAGGTACTTCAGATTTGACAGCAGTTTAAATATTTAGCCATAGTGCTGTGATTAAAGTCATATTGGTACATCCAACTGACGGAATATCAGCAACTAAACTCTGATCTATTGAGAATTTTCAAGATTTTGGGTGATTTAATTTGGGAGGAACGCTTAAAAGAAAAGACACAATGACCTTCCAATACAGTGCCCCTTTGAAATGAAATATATTCTAAATATATTTATTCTAAATAACCACATTTTACTGAAACATAGAAAAAATGAGAAGATGGCTTTTTAACTATAACTAGCAATCCTAAGGAATGGCAAACTCAGGTTTCCTGATAAACCAGTAGAATCAGCACTATTTTCTGAAGGCTACGGGTTATTTTATTAACCAATTTGCATATGCATTCATTTTATCTTTACTAAACCCAGGAGGCATTATTATCCCATTTTATAGATAAAGAAACTAAGTTACAATAAAATGCAAGAGATCTATTTAACTTCAAAACCAGTCATGAAACTGCTTTGAGGATCTTGCTGTGTGTGAAGCCATTGTACTCTCTAAATATATTCCAGCTGTTCCTTTCATAAGCCTACATACACCATTGGCCCTAACAATGTTAAATTATGCAATTTCTTAAAAAGATAAAAAATAATACTTGGTTTGAAACAAAAACCATTGATGCCATGCGGATATGCTCTAGGAGAACAATTTTAACCACACCTTCAGCCAGCCTCTTCTTCTAGTTACAGAGACCCCTATTCTGTGGCTGGATGCAGTTCCTGTGAAGCTGGGGTACAGATGAACAAGGCTTTCAGGTGAGGCCTTTGCATTGCCCTTGGGAAAGCCTCTGTGGAGAAAGACAAGTTACCCTCAGAGAGCTGTTCTGATACCTTAGAAATGAGGAGAACAGGAAGAAAAATATTTGGGGAAAATCATAGAACATGGATAGTTAGCTATGAAGAAATATTTTTTAAAAATGGACCCATTAGAACAGATGTATGAACTGTCATTTGATGAAATTAAGTGAGGCAAATATTTAATGGTGTTAGGTTGTAGCAACCCAATTAAATAATCAGTTTCCTTAGAATATGAGCATTCTTTTTAAAAATGGAGTCGGCTCACATGACATATGAAGCTCTTCCCCAGTGAATACAATATTTGCATTTTATTAAATTCAAGACTAATTTTTAAGTGGCATCTAAGCCAATGTTCCCTTTTTTGTTTCATACCCAATTACAGTCCTCTGTCCCTTTGGGCAGGACTACCTGATCACCCTGGCATGCCTGGCACAGTTTGCCGTGTCAGTGTGTCACTATGCCCGAGCCCGAGGAATGACAGTGCTGGCCTGCCCCAGACCTAGAAGCAGCTCTCCCTGAGCCGCAGCAGCGGGCAAGCCAGCCTGAGGGGCAGCCAGCAGAGGCTCGGTTCGTCGGTTCAAGAAGACAACCCCGCAGACGAAGCCTTTGTTTTGTATCTGGAAACCATCAAAGACTTTCCTCTGTGAAATGGAGTGTGTGCTTCTGCCGTTTAGATCTGACTGCACTATTTTTCGTGCTTCTGAAAGTTCTAGGACAGTCTCCTTATCTGAATTTGAAATAAACCTTATTTGCCTCTGCCATCCTTTTCTGCTATTTTCAGGTTGTTTTCTGAAGTGAGAATGACGGCAAACAGGGGTGCCCTTAACCTTTTCATATTGTAGTTGTTTTTTAAATACTAGGGCTTATTTGAAAGAAGCATTTGCAGATGGGCAAAGCTCAGCTCACTAGTCTTGCTGGCTCAGAATGGGAAATGATAGAGAAAGGCCTGGTCTACCTGGTGCCCCTGAAAAAACTGCAACTTCACAAAGTGCTTGGAAGAAAAGCACAAAATGAACCAATACTACAAAATAATTGCATAGCATCTCAGAAATCTTCCTCTCTGCTTCTTGAGGAGCAATTCGCACCTCTTTGTGGAATCCTTTTTTTTTTTTTTTTTTGTCTTTTTTAGAAAAATGGAATGAGACACTTTATTTTCCCTTCCTCTGGAATCTTACAGGCCCTTTAATCTCACACGAACTCAATTCACAGTTTCCTGGCAGTCTCAGCTCTCAGCACAGAGCGTTTCATGCACAGCACTGCCAGTCAGCAAGCAGGGACCTAATTAGCTCTTTGCTTTAATGGCAATAGTTAAATGTACATTATTAATTTAAATATCACAGACTCTGTGGACTTGAGCACAGAGCTGACATAAAGATGTAAAATGAATAATAAGGTACTGAAAAACACCAGAGTCATTATTCCCATCATGTTCAAACTTTTAGCTATAATGATATCAATAAAAATTCTAATCCTAGCAAAAAAGCTTTTGTTATAAAAGCTGTAGTTATACTTAGACTAGTTGGAGGGGGTCTGGGATACTTAAGTTATGCTTTGCAAAACATGATGGTTACAGAGACCCTGAGATATACTTGCAGTTTTAATTATATATTTGTTTTTAAAATAGATCCAAGCATGTAAAATGTAGCAAGTTCTTTGGCCGCTGCTGTGGGCACGGGGTCACTCCCACATCTGACTGGGCTGCAATCACTCTGCAGTGTCAAACCCTGTTTGGGTCGCAAGACAGATGGGATGTTCAAAATGAAATGTACCTATGACTGTTTGCTACTATATATATAAAATGTCTCATTTAGTCTCATCTGTGATTTTCCAAGAGGAAAATATTTCCAGGAGCAATTTATCTCAGTCCCACAGGTTTGTATCACTGAATGACCATCTGAAAAGCAGGCCCAGTGTCTTTTCTTAAAGAGAAACTGCATAAGTGCATTACTCGGAGGCATTTTCAATGCAGCAGTTGAAGGGCGTAGAAGAGATTTTAAAAGAATGTAATATTAAATATTGAAAATGGAAAATATGAACCTCAAATGTTTTCATTGGCCATGTAGAGTCTTTCATTTGAATTTATAAACTATTCTATACTGTATCTGTGAAAATAAGACAACTGGTAGAAAAAGCAAATAGACAATTTATTTGACACAGGCTCTGTCCCCTGCAAAGACAGCTGTCAGCTTTGATGGGTCTGCAAAGCTGCTACAAAAACTCTCTCAGTGCCCTCATCTCCAAGCCTCCTCCTTTTATGGACATTAGTATTATTATTATTATTCATTACCCTTGATTGAAGATGTCAACTTCTTTCATATAAGTTCCTGAAGGCCAGGCTCTGTGTTTTATTTATTCTTTGCCTCCCTGACAATGCTCCATACTTGGAAGACCCTCCGTGAAATTGTCCAAATGAACTAGAAATAGCCTGGCTACAGAGTGATGGTATAGTGGTTTATCCACCATGATCAAAGTCGCTGATCTGTTTTTTGGTTACATAAAAAAACATTATTCTAACTTTAAGATACTAACAATGATTTTGTTATTTATTTGGGGTCAAAGGTCCTGTGTTCAAGCCACTAGAACGTACTCCTCAGTGACCTGGTCAAGGCTCAGGTTCCTTAGCAGCAAAACAAGGAGACTGGTAGCCTCCCAGAGAGGGTTACATAAATAAGAACCCTACATCCCTCTTGGTAAAACATATGACATCGGTCTGTAAATCGGAAATTGGTGCTAAAAGCATGAAAGAGCACGCCAGCCAAAGGATGCAGTCATAAGTGGCTATCAAAACTTGGTGGCAAAGTGTAAAGATTGAGTCTTTAAGAGAACAGGAGTTCATCTTTGTATTGGTATCACATGACACAACTTGCATAAAGCTCCTAACACAGTGCCTGGCCCTGCAGAACTCTAAGTGCCAAAGCTACTATCACATAATCAAAATGTGTGTCACTCTTCTAGCTCATCGGGACATACAGACGTGCTTTACCTTCCCAGGGGACAAAGAGTCTCAGTTCTCTTTTGCAAGGGACTGGACTAGAACCTGCTGCCTAACTTCATGCCTTCTCAACAAAGGAAGGAAAGAAGGAAGGAAGGAAGGGAGGGAGGGAAGAAGGGAGGGAAAGAAGGAAGTGACGAATGACGTGGGGCAGGTCAGTCACCAGAGTAAGATGCAAAACTATTGGGCAGGATATATCAACAGAATTCAGTAAAATTGTCTCTGGCTCACTGTTTGTATGTCAGACCGTTGAGTGATACCTAGTGCTCTCTCCTAGGGCAGCCAAGGCTCCCCTTGGTTAAGTGTGGGTCACACTTAGCGGTGCACCCTATGCCACCAGCAACCGTGGCCACATGGTGAAGGTTCACAGTGCACAAAGCACAGTGCTAGGAGCTTTACACGTACTATCTTTTTATCTCCCACAACCCCCCATCGTGCCGCTATTCTTCTTCCCCTTTTACAGAGAACGTTGCTGAGGTTCAAAGAGCTGAAATTAATTTGGGCAAAGTCACACAGTGAACACTGGAACGCTACTGGATCTCGGGGGCTCCCGAGTACACACAGCTGATGTAACGTAAGACTGCTTCTTGGAACTCTGAGACTGTGCTTAATCTTCTAAAATTTTGCGATGTGTTTGGACCTGGAAGTCTGAGGAAAAGCGATTCTTCTAGTTGTCAGCTCTGGGCCCCTATTTTAAGCCAAAGTCAGTCCGCAATCTTGCGAAACCAGAGAGAAGGGCCCACTTCCTGCCCTTAATCCTCCTCCTCTGCACCTGTCATACTTCCACAGTATTAAAATTCATGGGGCTGAGAATACCTAGCAAAGGGATAAAAGCGAAACTCTGACTTTCTCAGCTCATAAAAAATTAATCCATTTTTAGGGATTAATCCTCCCTGGCCAAAATACTGAAAAGAATGAGATTTACACTGCAACTTTCTTCCCAGATGGAAAGGGCTTCACAAATAATGGAACTAATGCAATTTGTTGACGGTGAGTAAATTTGTCACTGCAGATGCTGTATTACCTCTCTGAGGTCAATTCAGTTGGGGATTCAATAAATGAACTCTTTCAGAGCGCCACGCAATGCCTTGCTGGTTAGGATGAGTGTGAGATAAGTAGCAATTTTATCCCTTGCCACCATGAATTCTTGAATCCTTGAAACATGCTGTGGAGAAATGTGGAAAGAATAACGTTTGCATTTTCTGGCTAGAGAAACTGAGGGTTGTGTGCAGTAAGAGATGGGTTAGATGACTGCAGTTCATTTTCAGCTCTGTGATCATTCCAGCTCTCCCTTCCTGAATATCCTCTAGGCTTATCCTTGGATCATGTTTTCAAAAATGGGCAGCACAACGGGGCTTGAAACGATTTCCCCCATGCAGCCACCGCTGTGGTCACCATAGGTGAATTGGAAAATCCTCTTCGTGTCCTGCTCGGAGGGCATCAGCTCTGTTTTCAATCCTGGCCATTCTGAAGGGTTTCCTTCTCTTCAGGGGCACTGCTCTGCGCATTACGTACTGGCTGCTTCCTTCATACTAGGCTGAAGGTCATTGTTTATTGAGCTGAAGTCGGCGCTGGGAATAGAAGCGAGTGGGAAAAGGATGTGTATTTGAATTCACGTGTTGTTATTTATGTCCATGGGTACACAGCATGGAGCACGTATAAGGATATTGCTTTGTTTTGTTTTAGGGGATTTAAGTAGAGCTTAAAGAAATAAATATGGAAAAACCCTGAATTTTGGAAAATAAAGAAACCTGTATTAAAGAGCAATGTATGTCATCTTAATGCAGTGTAATTCTCCAATCAGAATTCCTTTGAAAAAGGACTGACCTCCTGAAGACTGGGCACTAAGGAGGACCCAGACAAGACGAAAAGCCATTTCTTACAATGCAATGGGTAATAATTTTGTTGTAGTGCCATCCAAAAGCCTATGAAAGGCTCTTTAATTCTGGTATATCTTATGTGGGATTTAAAATGTCTGGAGGGATTTGCTAGAAGAGTTGTTTTATTTTTGTTTTAAGTAAGGACGATAGGCCAGAATTGATAGAATCTTTTCTTCTCTGACCTTAATAAAAAGGCCTGTTTTTAATATGATCACTAATCTAGCGACAGTGTTTCATTTATTAGTAGTATTATCAGCAATTATTCACTGTATATTTTATCGCTGAGATGCTGTAGCACATAGCTCAGTATTTCTGGGCTTCTTCATATTCTTTGTGAGTAATTTGCCTTCTTTGGGTATTTGATGGATGACATTACGTGAAAGAAATATTAAAATCCTCCAATGAGCAATGTACACATCAATTGTGAATTCCACATTAAAAGGGTCTAGAAGCTTGTATGAATACAAAGCTTTGGTTCATTTACTTTCTTCAACGTGCCTTTCTCCCTATTGAAACACTTGCTGAATGTACTGTTTGTTTTGATGTAGACTACGTTATTTATAAAAGAAAGTGTGTAGGACAGAAAACATAGGCAACGTTGTTCAAAGAATCGTTAGGGAGGTATTATTTCATATAATAATGTAATTAAATGCTGGTGGAAATAAATGTTAAGAATTCATATTTTAGCTTCTGGAGGAATGTAGCTGGGGCTAATTAAGGGAATGTCAACCAATTTATAATGTTTAAATTTATTGTTACACCAGATAATATATCTGAAGTTGCAAAAACTAAAACAATCCCGGCACTAGCTGAAAAGTGCTTCTTTAATTCAGGGTCAGATAAACACTCTTTATATAGTCATATACTAAAATTCCAATTTTGTAGAGCCTTCTAGATCTTAAAAAAGGAGTCAAAGGCAAAAGAAAATTCCCCACAAATCTGCCACGTTCAAAGTATCCACTTCAAAAGCGAACTTTTTTATGTCCAATTTATCCTGACAAAAATTCTCTTGGGTTTTTATTTCAAAAGATGAAAAATGAGCTGTGGCAGTCAGTGGTGTATGGTGACTATTTATCTGTTTACACCTATCCATGTGATTGCTAGAAAAACCAGATTAGACATTGATATGAGAATGCACGCTATCCACAGCCCATGTTCCTCAGAAGAGAAAAAGGGTAAACACTGAATACCAACTTTTAGAACCCACACATTGTATTTGGGGGAACAATAATTCAAGGGCTTGTTTTCATTTCAGGTAAAATATCCAGAGCTGATTTTTAAATAAATTTATTGTGCAGAAAATCAGTTTGCAGTTTAAAATTTTTCTGAACCAAAAGTATCACCAAGAAATTATTAAATAATATTCATCTTCATCTGTGTGACGTTTTTCTATCTGAAAAATGTCTCTGTGTCTGATTTTGATTAATTAAAGAGTATCATAAATACATTGGAGATGAATTTTATTTATAGAATTCTGTGGCTAATATTTTTATGAGGCAAAGGGCTTTTATAAAATTACTAGTAACCCCAAATCATTTGCATTTTGGAGTGCCTGATTTTCCCAGACTGGCTTTCCCTCCAGTGAATCAGCACCTGTAAGCACTCGATGGCCATTCTGCCATCATCAGAAATTGAATTCCTTTCAAAGTGAAGTAGAAAATGCATAATGGCACACAGGACTCTTTTACGGCCACATCTGCACAGCTTGGGGGAAAGTTCGCAGGTATGTCTGCAGATCCCATTACAAGGCTGTTATGAGAGAGTAAAGTTGCACCTTTAATGGGCTATAGCTGTGAGTTAGGGGTCCCCCGTCATTAGAAGTTCTGCATGTCATGAGCAAATCAGATTGTAGATGCAGAAGCACTTTGTGAAAATACCTGGATTTTGATCATTTCCATTAAACATCAGTGGGCTCGTTAGATAAAGATAGAACACACACACACACACACACACACACACACACACACACGTGTGCACACACCCCAGTGCTAAAGAGGAGCTGAGGTTATTTCTGATTTCCACCTCCATGATAGCAAGTCCACTGTGCTATAAACAGGCCCTTCAGGACGCGGGAAGAACAGAGCTGCTTTCAGGAGCAGTAAGTGATTTCATTCGATTAGCGTCCAGGTGATACGTGAGGCCCATTATCACATCACTAATGTGGCGGCAGACATTTCCTGGCCCACTCAAGGTAGCACGAATGTTTATAAAATGTGTGACTGGAAAAGCAGTTCTCAGAAACCCAGTTCATTTCCTCCTACTGTGTCACAGAGGGCTGAAAACAACCAAAAACGGCAAGAGAAGATGAAATTGAATCCCACATCCAAGATTGCAGGAAACTTGTAAACAAAATTTCCAGGATTTAATGGGGAAATTTTTGGTAAACTGTTTATATTCAAAATGCAACGGGTCCCCTTGTCAGAGAAACCAGGCACATGGGGAGGGGTCTGATAATATAAAAATAAATAGTTTCAGCTCACCGAATGAACAAGAATTACCCCTACTGTCCCTTGATCTCTGCAGAAGAATATCTTATAATACTGGGGCCACCTTTGAGGTCCCCAGTCAGCTAACATGGCCTGCAAAATCCACGCACATTGTAAGCTGAACTATTTCCTGGACACATGAAGCGTACTGAAGCCCAGAGCTATATAGGCTGAACGCAGAATCTGCAACATGATTACAAGCAAGGACTGCGACCTAACTTCGAAAGAGTTCCTGGAAAATGATGCACACATTCTTGTTTAATATTTTTCCAACAGTTCAAAATGCAAGGAACTTATAATATGCAGAACTTGAATTTATTTTCTGAATAAAGAATATAAACTGAATAAATGGAAATTTATCATTTGCCAGCTGGCAACAAAAGTCTCTTCAATTAGACTGTTTTTTTAATTAGACGTATTGCAGTACTTAAAGAGTGAAGATTTGAGTTCTAGGTAAATTTTTTTAAGTCTAAAATGGATGCAGCAAAATCAATATTGATTATTAGAAGTAAAGGTGCTAATTGCACCTGTAAAACCTTTTAAGCACTGAGAGGAGAAAATTTCCAGTAAACTACCATCAATTACTATTAAATAACCAGAATATTTGTGAAGAACTTAATGTCAGTACCTCAGGTTCTCTTTAATTAAAAAAAATAGTGAATTACTGATTCAGTCAGGGAAGACTGTTCCAGTAACATTATAAGAGCTGTGTCATTTGGCAGGTTTCCTTTCAACTTATATTTCATTATGTTCTAAAGAAATTCAGTTTTTTAAGATTTCTTATGCTTTTAGGAATTCATTTTTAATCACTGCTATTGTTAAGTTTCCAAGTCTTTTAGAGCTTGCTTATACTGTTCTTATACTAAAGTGAAAGCAAAACCATTTTGGCATATCATATCTTAATATCTAATGCAACTTTCTGATAGAAAAGATCTTGATAGCAAGTTCAAATGAATAAAAGATGATTCTATTTATTGAGTTATTATGAGATCTGACCCAAATTTTCAGTAAATTGCCTTAAGTGGGCAAATGTGTCCAAATCCCTTATAAAAGGTTGCTTTAACCAGTATAGTAGCTGCTGCTGATTTAGGACTGAAGAGCCCAAGAGTTAAATCTGAACCTCAGAATTTAGATACTCTATCTAAGAACATTTCATTCTGGGATATTCTGAGGAGTCTATATAAGTGAAGTCCAGTGTCTCAAGAAATATTTAAATGCCCTGAAACACACAACTTTTCCATTTAGAGGATAAAAGGAATTGTGGTCCCCTCCGAACAACAGGGGCTTCTCTGTCTTTCTCCCTCTCCTTTAGCTGTATCTTTTCTACCCAGTTATCTATCTCTTAGCCTGCTGGGAGTAAGAAATAAATCTGTGACTAATTCACATTTCTTGCCTTTTAAACATACTTGTGGATTTTTTTCCTATACAAATAATAAAAAATGAAGACTTTGGAAACTGGGCAAGAAGCTGTCTCTATTTATCTTCATAGATTGAGTCATCTTCCTCCATCTTACAGATAAGGGCACCTGGGACTGTTGTGTGAAGTTCCCTGAGAAGACATTAGGTAGGTCTTGCTGCCATCATCTGTCCCTGTTGGTACCTGAAGAATCCACCTAACAGATAGATTGGGCAATGCTATATTCAGAATCCACCTGTAAGAATATCTAGTTCCAGTCCATCATTTCCCTAGAAGAGAGCGAAGGCTCAAGAATGAGCAAACTAATAGAGAATTGGGAGTGGAGCTCTGTCCATTAATTTTTAATCCCATAAGTCTCTTTCCAGTATATAGGTTGCCCCATAGCTTTTATGGGATTCGCAGTATTGGTTGTTTTCTTTCTGAGGAGTCTTTTGCGTGAAAGTCATTAAATGTCTCTAGGAGCTTGTGCTTTACAGATGGTCTCTGGTCATCCACAGTTCCAAGTCAGCTCCTGAACAGTAGTTACAAACCCCGTAAATGCAAGGCAGATCCTTAGGCTTAATAACATCCACAGATACCTGAGCGTCCCCCAGGTGTGTTGTCAAGTTATTACAGCTCATAACTTTTATAATAAAAATGCTGCTATAAAATATTATCACTGATAATAATGCCTACTTTGACATCACTATTTAGTTTATGGTGACTTTCCTATAGACATCTCTCATCTCCTCAGAAAAATGTGAAGTAATACTGTTATCCAAACTTGCACATGATAAAACTGAGACACAGAATGATTAAGCCATTTGCCTAAAGATACTTAGTTCTTAGAACTCCACGTCCACTGAACTACAGATTTCTTCTAACTCCCTATGAGTGCATTGTAATCTTAGTTCACCTCAAGTATATGTAATGAATAAAATGGTAAGGAAAACAAATCAACAGCAATCACCACAAAATCAAGGACTTCAATAATTTATTGACTACGAATGTAACATGCACTGAACTTCAGGTACCACCCATTAGCCAAGGGCAGCTGCAGTGCTCTATGGTGATTCTTCCTAGGACTCACTGTAATTGATGTCGGGGCTGTGTCTGAGTTCTTTGAATACATCTGGAAACTTGAAGTAAGCTGCCACGGGTGTTCTTGTCTCTTACTTCTCAAGGAAGCCTTTCTGGCGTTCACAGCCTTAAGAAGAAGGAGAGTTTTCTGTAGGGCCACTGTGGGGCTCCTTAGGTGGATTTTCTGGAAGGACTGCACACTGCTTTTACTGACATTAAACTGGGTCAAAACTGTGGCTTGACCTAGGGGAAAAGGAAAGACTACTGTCTGAGTAAAAAGCTGCTGTCTTGGTAATTTTTCGCTCAAAATCTGGTGTCAACATTTGATTGCAACTTCCCAGGTGTGACTAGGAAGTTGCATGATATGTGTGTGAGTAGACATACACCCATATGCATACACACACACACACACACACACACACACAGCAGTAAACATTAAGTGGAGGCAAAATTCTGCTTGAAGGTCAGCTCTGCACCAGATTTTTGTAAAGATACCAGTAGTATGATGATGTCTTAAACTACTGATCTAATGCCTGGCTTATTTTATTTTATTCAATAAGGTTTTTGTATGTACTTAACTGTTTCTGTTTTTCTAATTATTGTATTTCCCAGAACATGCCTAATATAGTTTTCACCTTAGACTATAGATGTCCAACATTTTGTCTTGCCTGCACTGTACTGAGTGAAGAGGAATTGTTATGAGATGCATATAAAATGTATAATATCTTTAATTTGTGTAAGTAATAAAACTTGCTTTATTCTTTATATTTTATTATTATATTCTAAAGGGCAATATAAATATATAACTAGTGGGATATTTGATTTTGCTTTTGTGAAACTAATGTATCAGTGTCTGCTTCCATTGTAATTCTCAGTGAGTTCTCTAGATACTCATTAGAAACTCTTGATCTAATTTTAATCTAATCCACCTCATCCTTGAAAATAATTGTTCCCAATGTCTATACTGCCAAAAAGCACAGACATGCTTATCTCCAGGAAGATAAGCCTTCATAGAAGTCTAGCAGAGATACATGACCTTTGATTACCACTGTGCAGTGCCAGCCCCACCCCCAGGGCATGTTGAGATAGCAAGTGAGACTGTGCATGGTGGCACATGCCTGTAATCCCAGTGCTTGGGAGGCTGAAAACAGGAGGATCGCTACAAGTCTGATCTATGTAGTGAGACCCTGTAGACCCTGTACTAAATACATAAATAAAAAAAAGAAGAGAGGTACATGACCACATTCTTGGAGTCGAATGTCTGTTTGCAACTCTACATATTCTATTGGAAAATTTAAAGCAATGTATTTATGATTTAAAATGTAGTCACAGATAAACTAAAAGATGAACCTTGAAACATATCATCAAATTCCTATGTCAAAACCAAAAACAAGCCTGCATATTTTTCACTGTTCACAGGGCTGTGCTTCACCAGTGTATCAAAAGGCACAAAATTATTTGCCATAATTGAAGCTGGCCAAATCACGCAAGGGTGTGTGACGTCTTACACACACAAGTTTCCTTTCCACTGTGTGTGCGTGTGGTGGATACAGAAGGCAGAGGGGCCACGGCACCACCCTGCGCTGTTCAACGTGCTGTATGGCTCCACCGCCTGCCCTTGAGCACTGTGCAGTAGTCATGAAAAACACTGTTAGAAAGTGGGCAATAATGCTCAGAGCTGTTGTGGGGCCATGTTACTAACTGTTCAAAGCGACAACGCCTTACAAGGCTGCAAGGTCATACCCACTGGCTTCAGAGCTCTAAAGTAGACCGCAAAACACTCAGTTACCTTCACATAAGGGTAAGTGTGAAATCACTTTATAAATTATAAAGCAATATACAGATGCAAGAAAATATGACCACTAATGTAATTCATTATTTATTCATATATCCATTCATTAACCAAATATTTATTTAGTACTCACAATGTAGCAGCACAATGTCAATATCTGGTAATGACAAAATTGCCTGAGTCCTCTTTAGTTTTGGTTGGGGATTAAAAATGGTGACTTATTCAGTGAGCAATATGTCTTTGAAGTGAGTCTTAGATTGGAAGGGTAACATACAAAGCCTTTCCATGTTAAAGTTGCAAGCAATTGAATTTAACTGAGTAAGACATTGAATACATAGCTTTCTTTTTTTAAAAACTTTATTTATTTATTTATTTGGTGGACCCAGGGATCAAACTCAAGCCCTTGCACTTGCCAGGGAAGTGCTTATTCTACTGAGCCATCTCCCCGGCCCCTTGAATACATAGCTTTCTGTTCAAAGCAAAGATTATAATTTCTTAACCTATTCAGCTGAAAGAAATCTTACGCAGTAATCAATGGCTGGATTTACATAGCTCAAAGTAATGCCAACAGTTGTTCAGTATTTACTTAACTTTTATCATTGCAGAAAGCAAATTAAAATAATTTATATTCTAAGAAGATTTTTCTCCTTTATTCCTATTTTTTCACTTATTATTTTTGTTATTAATGTTTAAGGTATCTTTTTTTTCATATTTTAATACAGGGTCTATAGGGTCTCACTGCGTAGACTGAACCTGTAGTGATCCACCTGTGTTCAACCTCCCAAGAGCTGGGATTACAGGCACATGCCACCACATCCAGTCTCAATAGTCGGCTCAGCATGCTTCGGGGATGGGGCCAGCACAGCATGCTGGGGATCGGACTCCAGCCGCTGCATCTGCCTAAGCAGGTGCTTTAATTTGCTGAGCTATTTGGCTAGCCCTGTTTAAGGCTTTTTTTTTTTTTTTTTTTTTTTTTTTTTCAGAACTGGAGATTGAACTCAGACCCTTGCACTTGCTAGGCAAGTGCTTATTCTACTGAGCTATCTCGCTGGCCCCTTAGGGTATCTTGAGTTAAGAAATAAAAATATTTTGGTGAATTATATTGACCAAATAAACAGAGTACATGGGCTATATGTACTCATTCTTTTACTTTGCTTTGTTTTTGGGTTTTTTAGATTCTTTTTTAACAACTAAATCACATTAGAATCACAGTATTAGACTCTGCTGTTAGAATTGTATCTGGTTGAATAACTTCTACATTATTATTATTTTATGGGGCTTTATTGAATCTTATAAAGAAAAAAGAAGCAGAAAGGCAGAGTCATCAATAACATTATATTCAAGATCTATAGACAAATACTCATTTTACAATTTCTTCTTATTTTCTATATGAGCCCTGATGGCCCCAAAAGGAATACTGGATTTTCATTTTGTTTTGTTTTGATTTTTCTTTTTTAATAACAAACCCTTAAAGAGTTTGAAGCTCCTCCAGAGTAGTATATTTAGCTTATTTTATTGCTTGAGCACATAACCTAGGTCTGATCATGTTGATTAAGTAAATTAACTAATTATGATCACACTAGAAACATCCACCAAAACTACTGAACAAGACTCCAGCCAGTACTAAGCGACCTTTAACAAGAGTTTCTAAAAGCCCAGCAAGCACTGGCAGCTGGCTAGAGCTAGAGCTAGCATAGGGCTGGTCTGTGATCTTGAGCTCAGGGAATTGTGTGAGGTTGCTTATCCCAGAGTACTGATTTCCCCAGCACTGCTCTGGGTGCATATGCCTACAAGTCCACAGCAAAAGCAAAAGATTTCTTTTAAAAGACACAATGTAGGGACTGTGTCCTAAATTTAAGTCTATTCCATGAGAAATATTTCATTCTTCCATTACAGTCTCTTCATCTTGTACTATAAACTTTTCCTTATTGTATGAAATCAGGGTGGAAATGAAACTGGGCAGGCTCACTCTCTTTGCTGAACTTAGCATGGAAGGAGTTGGCAATTGTGTTAGTCCTCAAAGTGGTTAGATGCTTAGCTCTATGTGCAATTGAAAAGGAAGGTCACCAGTGGGCCACAGACCTTAGCCTCACAGCCTGCTCTTGTGACAGTAAATGGGTTCTGCAAAAACAAGCCCCAGTGAGTTCCTGTCTCTTTCAAGACTGCCTGCAGCAAAGGCAGGAGGATTCCCACTCACACCCCATTCCTGGTACCTGTACCCTTCCCTGTGCTGCTGACCCCAGCTGGAGTCCACTTAGTCTACTTCTAACTAATCTCAGTGCTCCCGGGGCCACACTTTTAGCTTAGTTTTCTATACTAAATGATTCATTGGAGTCTCCTCTCTTGGGAAGGCTTTAAAATCCCTTGGTTCCCAAGCCCCAGTGGCTTTCCAAAGCACTGAACTTAGGGCAGGTAAAAGCAGGGCATGGTTCAAGTGATGGCAAAGACACTGACCAGCCTTCCTGGACGTGGCCTCTCTGTTCACGATGAGTTGCTAGTTTCCATCCAGAAAGTCTAGTTAGTCAAGAAATGCAAACTCTCCACACGACACAGGGCTGTTTAAGATCACACTGCCTACTCGGATTGCACACGCACACATGTGCTCTGAAATCGTTAAAGAAAAACTCACTTGGTGTTGGCAGCCCAGCTGTCTGAAAGTTCAAAAGCTTAGATTGTCATGTGCTTTTTGCTATTATTCATGCTGAGATCTTTTCATCTTTTTTTTTAAGTTGGTCAAAGAAAACAGGGTGGTGCTTTTCCTTAAAATAGCCTGAGCAAAACTTCAGAATGAGATAACATCTGTCACAAATGAAAACTCTACATTGTCCTCATTCACTGAAAGTTCTCCCAGCAGACTCAGCAAAAACAGTCAAGCCTGGCAGGCAACTTTCCTATCAGAGGGAAATGCCACGAGGCTGGACAAAAGGAAACTGAGCTTTGCACAGATACACCTCTTATCCAACATAAGAGGAGGCTGGACAGCGAACTCAACTCAATGAGATATTTGTTCAGCGAAGAAATTATATATATGCAGTATCAGAGAACTAGACTTGCTTAGCTACGTGCCTGAGAATGCTGAAAAGAGTCCTTCCTCACCATGTGATGCAGATGTAAAATGAACCGACCTGATGTACCGTTTGTATCAGCCATGAATGATAATAATGCATTTCTCAAACCTTTCACTGTGGGAAGCAACCTAATAAACATAGAATTCAAACGGGGGAGAATCACATGTTCAAAAGAATATAGACTCCTCGGATGGTATGAGTCAGTTGCCAGAGTCACAGCCTGGCATCGGAATGCATTTGTAGCATTACACAATTGCTGACAATCTAAATATAACACGAAGAACCCTGGGCTGGCATCTCAGGCATTTACGAGAATCCATTCATTTATTTTTTTCATTCATTCAAATGACCAAACCTAGGGAGAGCAAAATCTGCCTGAGAAGTTAGTTCCTTTTTTTTAAAATTAATTTTATTGAGGAAACAAATAGCAATGAGACAGTTTCAAAACCGGTTAGTAGGACAGTTTCAATAAGTAATACATTGCCTATTGTTGTCTTTTTAGTGGTTATTCATAGTACTAGATGCAGACATGATATCCTGTCCAAACACTATTAGTAGAAATCTTTCTTCTCAGTGAATTAAGAGAAAGTAGCTGTATATCTATCCTAACTATCTATCTTGGTCTTAACCATTCAGCAGAGAAGTTAGTTCCTAACCTGGGGCTCATGCACCAATCTTGACATCTAATGACATGCTGAAAAGAGAGTTCTGGACCTGGAATTAATGCAACTGGAATTTGGTTCCAGATTCTGTATCAGAGCTAGCACTGTCTAGCTAATGATCAGCTGAGTGATTTTGCTCTGTAGGCCTGCCTAGGTTACAGTATCATTATCCATAAAATTGAGAAACTAGACTTGATCCTCTCTAAGGCCTAGAGCATCTTTAACGTGTTCCAGCTTAAACTGACCAAATAACAAGGGCAGGTTTTTAAGGATTAGTGGAGTTTCTACAATAAATTTATATCACTCTCCTCCCTGCATATTGAACATCTTCAACTGAGAGGCCAGTGCCTAAGGATACGGGCAAAGTGGATCAAAACATTTAAATCTAATCTTGGGCTGAGAAGGGCCCAACACCCTAGTTCAGGACTAGGACACGTGCACAAAACTGCGAAGCAGGGCTACCCAGGCTGAATGCTAGTGTGGAGCACAATACCACACAGCATTCACAAGAAAAAAGGGTCCAGGGTTTAGGTCAGAGGGACTCTTCTAGGAAGAGGCAAAGCTGTAAGCCTAATCCCTGAAGGTAAGAAGCTAAATTGGAAAACTCAGAATTTTTGTATATGTAAGATTACCAGGTAACACTAATTAATGTGACTAGTTAATAAAGCCCCACCAGTATATGTACAATTATAAATACAATAAAATTATTTCAACTTATAAAAGCGTTGTTAGTCCGGTAGAAATTTCATGATAATTAATTATAATCTCCTTTTGAATAATCAATTCAGACATGCTAGCTGCCTTACATGTGACATAGTAACTTGTTCTGGCTTAAATTAAAATTTCAAAGGGCCGGGGAGATGGCTCAGTGGAATAAGCACTTCCCTGGCAAATTCAAAGGCCTGAGTTCAATCCCTGGTTCCACAAAAAAGAACAATAAATAAATAAAATGAAATAAAACAATAAATTAAAATTTCAAAATAAATTGGAGATAACTGCTGAAAACAATTACTAACAAGCTGTTATAATTTTTTCTTTGAACTTCCAGTGTCTTCTAAGCATTGATAATTCTCAAGTGAAGCACAGGGTAATAAATAAAGAATTCTGCTCTTCAAACGAAAAGATAAATGATAGGAAACAAGGAGATGCACTTTGGGGCTTGGGATTAGCGGAATTAAGAGAAAGAGAAAAGGAAAGGAAATAAGGCTTAAGATACAATTTGCATATTTTACCAGTTTTCCATGATGAACGTATTATTTTTTATTGCAAACGCATACTAATAGGAAGTGGGGAGATAGCTCAGTGGCTTAAGGGCCTCCTGCCTAGGAAGGGCAAGGGGTCCGAGTTCAATACCCAGTACCCCCCCCCTGACACACACACACAAAATACACACTAATAAAAAAAGGCCAAAAATAAGTCTGCTGTTGCTGTATCACTGACCTTTCAGAGTTTTAATCTGACGGGCACCATTAAGAAAATAGAGCTAACAATTCTGCCACCAAAGTGGCTTTATTATATTGGACGATTTCATTCACATCTTATCGTATTTTAATAAAGATACAAACTAAAGGCTCCTCATGGGAAGTGAAAAAGAAATACATATGATACGTTCTTCCTTCTCGTGTCACTACAAGGATTCCAGTGCCCAGGAGAGAAGGGAGCAGTTACTGGAGATGACTATAGTGTCGCAGATGAGGTCCCCCTCAGTTATACCTCTGATGATATTCCAATGATGAGAGAGAGGGGGGCGGGGGGAAGAGAGAGAGAGCACTTTTAATACTAACGTTACACCTCACTTTGGCCTAGTTTCTCCTGAGGTCTGCATCGCTTTCACAGCCTGGCATATATATGAAGCCTGTAGACCAGCATGAAATCAGTTGCACAAAAGCACTAATTAACATCTACCACTTGAAAACAGCAGACCAATCTTTTCATCTGTTTTTAAATTCTTCTTGTGAATCCTTAAAATATACCCCATTTTAAACAATCACTGATTCAATTTTAAAACATTGCCAGAACCTGCTCTGCTTAATCTGCAGACTCGATAATTCTCCCCCAGACCTCAGCATACTCAGCAGCAATTTAATAGCAAATATCTCTAGTGGGACCTCATATTACTAAAATTCTATTACTTTTTATATTACCAAAAAAGTGCTAGTACACTCTAATGTATTATAAATAGTTCCAACCAGGCAGTGCTTCTCAAAATATGTGAAAGTTTATTTTTTGCACTTGGCAACCTGGAATTTTTTATCTTGCATATTTATAAACTATAATGTGCCCTTCTACAATTAGTACAAAATATACATTACTAATCAACTTCCTGAAGTTTCTGGACATTTTATTTCCGTTAATATGATTACTAAGGGTGTTAATTTGTATGTTTAATAACCCAATCTTGCTACTAAATGCAAATTACAAACATATCTTAAAATAATTGCATATATGCCTAAAATGGGCTCTTTTAATTATAGTCTTCTCAGACTGCTATGTGGTCTTATTTTGATTGAGGGTTTTTTGCGTTTGTGCATCTTGAAGATATTGATTTTGAAGTTTAAGGGGCAGATATAAGTACTGTATGCACTTATTCAATAGCTGTTTTGAAATCCTTTAAATGACCTTCACAAAGTATATGACTACTAACTATAGCGTTTCACATCTGTCGAAACTGCTCGACTTTTGAAATATTTGAGGTTTTCTTGCCATTATTATTAGTTCAACCGGAAGTACATAACTATGCCAGTCCATAAATACAAGGATATTTCCACATAGCAGAGGTTTTCCAGTGTTGTGAAGGCGTTTCTTCAGTCATTTTAGGTTTGCTCTCGTTTTAAATGAATCCTTATTTATTTTGTTTGTGGCTACTATGCTATTTATTTATTTGCAATAAATATTATCTACAATACAAATAAATAGTAACGAACTGTTCATATTCTTCATTCTATTTTTTTTTTTTTTTTGAGACAAGGTCTTGCTGTGTAGTTCAAGCTGGACTTAAACTCACTATGTAGGTGATACTGGCCTTGAACTCACAATGATCCTCCTGCCTCAGCCTCCTAAATGCCAGGGTAGCTGATATGCATCAGCACACCCAGTCCACAGTTTTTTATTAAAGGTGAATTGCAAATGCCACCCTCACTGTCAAGCAAATCAGCTGCTGGCAGTTGATACTGATGTGTCAGCAGAACAAACAGACGACCTGTGTTCTTACGTCCTACAAAAATTCTCTAAGGGTCACAGAATGGTGCTTTTTTTGGTCCCAATTCTCTGCTCTTTTTTGACCTTTTTCTGCTTCGGTACTAGATTCTACCCCATTAAAATCACTTGTCAATATTAATATTGTCTAAATCACCTGTCAATATTAATACTATCTAACTTTCTTAAAGGAAAAATTTACAATGAGATATACATCTCACGGGAACCAAAATAGTCCAACCTTTTCTGTCTTGTATACAGATCTAACCAACAAGATCTAACCAGATCTAACCAGGTCATAAGGAAGAACACTCTCAGATGCTGAAACTCAGGGGACTAACTGGGAGCTGCACCCTCTTAACACCCAGAGCAGAGCCTTCGCACTAGGCTGGCTCTGCCCACTGGGTGGAATTTTCCAGCCAAGGAGGAAGCAAAGAACTGCTCTGGGCTCCTTTCAGACGTGCAGTGCTGATCCCTTGCCGTTTCCATGGTGTGGTCCAGACTGCATCCAACAGGGGACTGACTCCCCGACAGGACTAAAAAGACTCAAGGTAGTCTCTGATGCATGCAGCAGTCGCAAATGTGCCTGTACACTTTCTGGGTTTACAGGAGGAAATTGCCCTACCTCCCAATTCCCCATCCAATTACTGGCGAACTCAGCACCTACTACTGTTCCAAAAATACATTTGTGCTACAAGGGTGGGGATTGACAAGCCTGAGGTCCTGCTGCTTAGAGTTGTAAACAGTTCAAGCTCCTTGTTTTACCGACCTAGAAAACAAACCCAGAGGGTTTTCCTAAACTAGACGGCTGCCTAGAATCTCCCTGCTTTCCTCATAGGCTGGGGGCAGGGGGGTGGTGGGAAGGGGCAGGGCACAGCGCAATCTTTCCGGACTTTCCAGCTATTATCTCGCTCTCATACGTGATGACTGAAGCTAAGCTGGCAGAGACTAAGTGCTTAGCTTCGGTTTTCAGATGTTATGGGGCACGAAAGCGTCTCAGCTGAAAGAAAAAATGTGCAATTTAAAAGCTAGTCTCCTTCTAGGGAGGCGCCATTTAGATTCCAAAAAATGAGGAAACGTCATGCCAGTGTAGACTGCTGCTGTGGGAAACCACGCAGAGGCAGACTGTGGAGTAGCACAGAGCCAAATGAATGCAGTTCCTCTCACTTGGTATTGTCCCAGCTCCCACAGGGATACTCTCACCGAAGTCCCTCTTCTTCCTCCAAAAATCCTCTAAGATATTTCTCCACATTCCTGGATGGGATCACTGTCTTCTCCTTCATCTTCTGCAGTTGGTTTTCTTGTATAATGGTTCTTTCTGGGCATCTCAAATTTGTTCTTCTGCTTTTAACTATGTGCATAAGAGTGTCTCTCCTATTTTACAGCATATAATATGTATGTACTGTACTGTATATAATATGTTTACAAGATGGAAGAGAAAAACAGAGAGAAGGAGGGAGGAAGGAGAGAGACAGAGAGCAAGAGAGACCCCTGCTAATTATCTAGGGTGTCTAGAATTCTTGTTAAAGTCCTCTGTATCTGCAGCTGTTGTCAGCTGTGAAAATAACTAGAATGAATGGGTTGGTTGTATCGGGAAGATTTGCCTCATGTCTCAAGAGAAATCTTCTGCTATCCTGGTTCTCATACCCATTTCCCACCACCCCAGTTAAAGAGAAGGGATGTGAAAATCATTTCCCCACTTGAATGCCACCACAAGTAGTGGACAAAGATCACGTGCCTCCAGATGGAAAATACTGGAATCTGCTATATAATCTTACAGACCTCCTCACTGTACCATGTATTCTACATGAGTCAACCAAGCTGTCAAAACCCTTGTTAATAAACCATGTCATAGTTAAACTTGTGCATCTGATCCATTTCACTCAACATCATGATCCCCAGGTACATTGTTTTGCCTGCAAATGACTCCAGTTTATCTTTCTTTGTGGCAGAGCAATACTCCATGAGAAATCAAAATTATAAATGAAGAGTAAATTAAAAGGCAGACCATAGGTGGTAACCTTTCCCAAACATAAAGTGGATCAAGACATGGAGAAAGTAGGCAGGGGAGGAGAGATTTAAAAAGAGGAATGAAGATGTGGTATGTACACCTATGGACAGTCCCCAAAGAATATCAATATCATGTACTGAAAACATATTTATTTTAAAAATGCTTGTTGACAGCACAACTGCACCACATATCCATGGTTGCATTCCCATTCTTTCAATTGTCCCCCATTCCTAAAGCCTCCTGTAAACTTTACACTCCTGCTCTACATGGTGCTAACACCAATCAACAGCAGACCAAAACTACCACGTAAGAAAGTTGCTCAGAAAGTTAAGTGTAAATGTCAGAGGTAGAAAAAAATAATGAAGACATTTTGTTTATAAAAAGGTACTTGGCATTTGGCCACTGGCCAATTGCCTGATTCATGAGTGACCTTGAACTGCCTCACTTGTCTTCCTATTGTTTTGTTGCTTTTTCACAAACCCCATCACTTCTGATGAAGGAACCCTAAAAGCCAGGGGTCTGGATGCTGTTTAGGCCCTGAAAGTCACCATGTCTCTATTGGTACAAACTCACGTTCACGGTCTTCTCATACACTTGCCCTTGCATCACCAAGAGGGTATTCAGCGTGCCCCACCCACATTGTTCCATGTAGAAGGTGATAATTTCAGTGTGCAGAGCCAGCAAGTGATAGAAGGTGATAATAATACATTTAAGAAAGGCCTCTTTTTGAAGTAAGACTGAGGTAAAGTACTCAAATCTTAGCTTCTCAGAACACCCAAATCCAGAGAGCCACACTTTCCTGTGTTTTTTTTTTCTTTTTTTCTTTTTCTTTGTTCTGTGTTCTGTTCAAGAGACAAGAGATAGAACCCAAGACCTTATACATGCTTGGCAAGCACTGAATCCTTGAGCTACATACACAGCCACGATTTTTCAGGCTTTTACAGAATTTTATACCATATTTTGCATAGTCATTGTATTTTATATTTTATAGCAACTGAAAATTGGAAAAATAAGAACCATTTGTTCTTTGAGATTTCTAGAAATTAAAATGAAATGGAGAAAGAATTAGCTGGTATAAAAATAACTTTTGTATGGCTGGATTTCCTTAAATAAACCTATGCCTACTATACAAATACTAATGCTATAGATCTATTTGGG
This sequence comes from Ctenomys sociabilis, assembly GCA_004027165.1. Classification (NCBI taxonomy): domain Eukaryota; kingdom Metazoa; phylum Chordata; class Mammalia; order Rodentia; family Ctenomyidae; genus Ctenomys; species Ctenomys sociabilis. Next base: position 23,178 of record PVKA01014189.1, read on the forward strand.
AAATTCACCATGCTAACTTACTGAGAATAGCTATTAATAGGGATTTTTCTTAGATGTTCGACTACTGGGTCTTGGGGCCAGTGGCCCCCCAGGGAACAACACATCTGTGGCCCTGGTAACTTGCAAGCAAAACAGAACAGGGAGTTCTGATAATACACAGCTGCTGTTCACTTCCCTGAATATCCCTTCTGGAAGAAGCAAAAGAATCCTAAGAAATAAATGACCTGGGCTCTCTTCTTAGATCTGTCTCTGAGCAGCTAGATGGTCTTGGGAAATAGATCTAGTCTCTCCAAGTTTTGTTTTTTTATCTGCAAATTAAAAGCTTAAGAGCTTAAAACCTCTTTAATGCTTCCTTCTGGCTCTGAACCTCTTTAAGTTCAGTGTGCAGAGCCAGCAAGTGATTGCATAAATCTCATGCATGTGCTCAGGGCAGATTTGAGCCCAACCACTGCAACCAGAAAATCACAGGTGGCCGAAACAACTCATAAACTGCTGTTTGTTGGAGCAGCATTTGAACAACGGAGGACTGCCACTCCTGTGCATTCCACCCACCCTTTCCAGCATGGGAGGGACACAGACAGGATACAGAAAAAGCAGTCTTTTTCCAGGGGAAATCAGAGTGCCAGCCTAACTCAAGAATTTAAGAACAGAAGAGGTGATGGGTGAGAACCACAGTGACTTGAGAGCCACAAGTGCATGACTGAAGTCCGCGTGGGTAGGAAGATCCAGTCAGTCAGTCAGGGGCCTCCCATTGCCTGTGACCAGCATGGTCTGCAATTTTCAAAATTCTTTGAGCTCTGTTTGCCTGATGGGACCGGCAGTATTGGTTACAGACCCAATAGTCATTTCCCCCTCACTCCCTCCTTTCCTGCCCTCCTACAACCAAATGTCAAGCCGCCATGAGTCCTAGGTACATAGGGTTCTTTTGCAGACTCAAAGCCCAAAGTTGGTGAAAGAAATTAAGGTGTTAAATACAATACCTGAGCCAACACCCAGGTCTTAATTTTAAAGTCTTAGTTGCATGTGCCAAGACCATAGCTACCTAGACACAAACTACTCTGCCAGCTATCCAGAGGGAGTGGCCCAGCTTGGGGTGCCAGGTAAGTCAATATTCCATGCTTGCACTTCTCATAATTGCATCAATACCTAAGTGTTCGAGAATGGGAAAGTTAGAGCCAGCTTCAGTGAGGAAAGCTAACCATGTTCTTCTACCGCATTCTTAAAAAGCCAAGCCAGGCTGCCAGATCCACTGGGCCGCCACAGCCAACGGTAGGATAGAGCAAGGCCACGTTTCTTTGGGTTTTGTTAGCTTGATTTCTTTGTAATAAAAAGCAAAGAATACATGTCTTGTGCTTTCTATCTTTTTGAAGTTTTTCAGCTTTTAAAACATTAGTTTTTTACTAGGAAAATAAGCCATAAATCTTTTAATGAAGCTGCTGCAAACTCGGAGTATTTTGATGCATCTACTCTTATAAACCTAAGAATTTCTTTTAAAATATGCTATATAAAGTGATATGTGTGTGTGCACGCGCGCGTGTGTGTGTGAGTGTGTGTGTGTGTGTGTGTATTTTAGGAGAATGAATAGTTAGCATAGTATTCCAGAGGGAAAAAATGTGAGTATTGATCTGTCCCAGTGAGATGTTACCTGGTACTCGGGACTTGCAACCACAGTAGGACCGTGTGTTTAGACCGTGTTATCACTAACCTTTCTTCCTGTGTAAATTCACAAATTCCCAACTATAGCATGTGCTTGCTATATTCTATGAGGCTTCAAGTCTTGTAGAAGCATTTATTTTGAAACTAAATAGCTCTGCCTTATTTCTAGCAGTCTCAAAATTTGGGGAACAGCGTGTTCCTAAACTCAGTGTCACACTTCAAAAAGCCTTCCTGGGTCTTAAAAACAGTCGTTCCTCTGTCTAAACCTATCTTTTTGTACTCAGTCTGGGGATGTGGAGAAAGCTGGCTGGCGTTCACCAAGGTTTCACCTCACCGTCCAGAGGTTGTTAATTTTGTCTTACTTCAACCTTCTCCTCTCCAAGATAAACAACCGACCTCCTTTCCTGTGTGCCTGGTCTCCAATCCCTGTCATCATGGTCCTCTTTCTATGCGGATTCTACACAGTTTTCACTCATGTATTTTCAGTTACAGTCCCTAAGTATAATATTAAAAAAAAAAAAAAAAGCCTGACCTCTGGTGAATTATACACAAAATTGTTTTCTAGCTACAAATGATAGTGTCTTGACGCAGCCAAGATAATATTGCTTTCCTAATAGCAGCACAAGGTTGAACCCCCAAGATTTCTGAAATGCTAGATCTTTCCAGCCACATTTATTTCAAATTGTATGCTGTGTGCCCACCTTCCTCCACCACCTTCCTCCACCACCTACTACCCTCAAAAGGAAGTCACTCTTAAGTCTTCCAGTGATTTCTACTTTAATGCTAAGTAATTGCTGTTCCAGTACCACCTATCTTTCAGCTCTAAATAAACACCATGTCTATGATTTTCTTTCTTGAACATTTTTACTTCAGGTAGTCAGAAGCCTGGCTTCTCTCCATGAAAGATGAAATTTGACTAATTTTTATGCTTCCCTTCTCACCTCATGTCCTCTCAATTCGGGTTAATTCATGAGTTTTTAGCTCTTCAGTTGAGAAACTCTATAACTTCAAATGATTTATCTACATCTCCATTTTTGGATCTAGCAGCTTTAGGAAATAATTACTGATCTTAATACTCTTAGAGAAGAAAGTTAACATACCTCACCATCTCTGGACTTCTGTCAAGGAATAGCTTTTACAGCTATCATATTTTCGAGCTGTTTTACAAATATTATGGCTTCCGATATTATTGTTATAAAAATGTTATTTATTACAGGTACAGGAAGATGGAATCCTCTTGTCTCCAAACTCATGCTATTCAAAATACAATGTTCCAGGCCTACCAATCAGAAGGAATCTATTCCTAAACTCTAAAAACCCATCCAAGTCATACTGCAATTCAATTTGCTTTTATTTGAATCCTGGATTTTAGGCAAAGCTATTGATACAAGGAGAAAAACTGATCTCGAGTGGGTGACCTTCAAATGATATAGGGAAAAATGATCTCCTGACCTGACCTGGACAAGTTCATGTTCTCTAAAACTGAAGAATGAATTATAGGAACAAATGGAGGTTATGAGCAGAATAGATTTATTGAGGGAAAGAAAGCTCCTGCTCAAGCAAGTAATCCCTGGAAGCTGTCTCTTCCAGGGACTTTTATAGAGGAAAACCATGTGTGAGGTGGATCTAAGATGGTGGAGAAGACAGGGGAACTCGCTTAGGTGGGCATGAGGTGGGACAAAACTATGGTTAACTAATGGGATTACAAGCACCATTGCTCAGGTAAAATTGATTAAATCCAGTACCAAATGGGGAAGTGAGTCACACAGCAAGCAGGCATGAATATTGGACAGGGTCTCTTCCTGTTTGGGGTTGACTAGGGATTCATTTGGGCTCTTTCAAGGTGATTGATACCTATTTAGAATATCAGTCCCTGATGCCCCACCCTAGGGAAGTATGTAGCTGTGTTTGTTTCCTCTTTTGTCTTGGTCTTGAGGTCTGGTCCCTATGTGTCTGTCTCTTCCCATTTGTAAAGTCACCTTGCCTTCCATTTTGTCTCCTTGAGGGCCTGGCCCTGTCTGACTGCCTATAATATTTCTATCTAACTTGGCTGCCTGCAACACTATAAACACTGTAGCTGGTTGCAAACATTTGAAACAAGCAAACTAAAAATTATTTACAAAGAGCTAGGGTCAGTTTTCAAAAGGAAAAGCTAAAGATGAATGCACTACAAAGATTTAATATATTTAGGCTATGAAACTCTTGGGAGACTAATATTCATTACTGGAAAAGCACATAAAGCACATCTAATTGGCCCAGCTTGGATCACAGGTGAGGGCCAGGTCATCTTGTCTTACAATTTCAAGAATGTTGCATGCAATCAACAGAGTAGATGGCTCTTCACATTGATGCTGTCATCAGGAGAAAGAACAAAGGCACTGGGAACAAAACAACAGCATGAATGATTACAATAGTACTTGTTGAATAATTTTGAAATTATCCATTTGAAATCATCCTTCTCCACTACATTCTACGTGGTAAAAGGAGAGTCTACGCATAGTACTTGTTCTGCTAATTCACAAGCCTAGGAGAATGCACATAGTAAGAACTTGCTGAATATTGTGCGATGAAAATAATTGTATGGGCTGCTGGGATATACTGTAAATATAATATTTGTATCAGATTATTTTACTAACAACTGTTTTCAGGTAGCTGAATTACATGTCACATGAAACTGCTCTTTCCAAATGTATGCTGCCATGGAGGAATGCAACCAAGTTTCTACTACAGGAAGGATGTCTCTCCAGACTGTGTATCATGACAAGATCATGCCATCTATACATATGGCAGTACACAAGTACCTGACCCAAAGCACTGGCCAGCAGTTTGGACGTTCATCATCTATTCAGGATGTCAACAGAATTTGAGACCTGGAAACCACCTGCTTATGTCTCATCCACTGTAAAGATCACTGTCCTTCTGAGGAGTCCACATGTCTCCTCACTCCTCTTCACAGCACTTCACCTACTTTTTTTTGTTAACTTTTTAAAAAAATTTATTTATTGGGTACATGGACTCGTTACAAGAGCTCAGACTCACAGTGATCCTTCTGTCTAAGCCTCCACAGCCCTGGGATTACAGGAGTGTGCCACTGCTCCTGGTGTCGGTACCTGGCACAGAGTACCAGGGTTTGAACCCAGGTTGGGTCCCTGTGCTTGCCAGGCAGACTCTTGGACCACTGAGCTATCTCAACAGCCCCACTTCAGCTACTTCTTAACAGCGACTCTTAAAGCACAGCGCTTGCTACTCAGCTACACAACAGGCTCAGAAGAAAGTGTGTCTAATTCCTGTTTGTACCCCAGAGTGTAGCACAGGGCTAGGTAAGTTGGAAGGAGCCATTAATGTTTATCAAACCTAAGTAATCATTAGGAAAGGAAGCCTTAGAAAAGAAATATAACAAATTCGTAGAAACACCACTATTTATAGAAACACCAGTCCAAACTCCAAAGAAAAAAATATTTTATCTTTATCTAGAATGGCAAAAAAGAAAGAGAAGAAAGGAAGGAAATAAAAATCTTTAGTTCTTCAAGCTATAGAGAAGTTTTAAGTTCTTTGTCCAATGAATCCGTTCATGGGCTAATCATTCTAAGTTAAATTTTGACAAAAGAAACAAAAAGAATGCAAAAATAATCCTCTCCAGGGGGCTCATTCCTTCATATCAATCAGCAGAACATGAACATGGAGGAAGGTTCAGCAGGAGTCAGTAACTGCTCACACTGTCAGAAATTTAGTTTCGTTTTGCAGAGGTTGTTCATGGCCATGCTTGTAAAATCTGTAATTCATCTCTAGACAATAACTAATTACTACTGATTACTAAGAAATAAGTCAACAAAGATATTTTCCTGTTTACATTCTTATCAGACTGTATCAGAACCATCTGTTTTCAAGTTTGTTGTTGCTCAGTTTTTTTCATCCCAAGGGATAAATTCTCCACATTGTTCTCTGAATACATGCATGCGAAGCTGCCTCTTAATGTACAATTGCAGTTTTCCCTGAAACATTTGGGTGGGGGAGAAACACCACGCAGTCCTTGAAACAAGTGAAAAGAATTAGGTTTTTGATAGAATTTATTTGCAAAGGCTATCCTAGGATCTGCCCCACCTCTAATTACTATCTCCTTATTTCCATGGGTGACTATTGACTCTGCAAGCAATTTATCCTTGAAGCTTTACAATACTAAAGTCACTGCAACCCAGAAAATACAGAAAAAAGTGCAAGGAGTATAAAGAAGATTCTGCAATTTGACAACCAATAGTATGTGACCTCTTTCTTTCATTGTTCATCAATACCAATCCCCTGAGAAATAAGCAATAATGGGCTTCTCTTTTTTGAAGAGCGGCATACTAGCTCTACTGCCAAGGAAGCAAGAGTGTGAGATTTAAATCGCAGTACTTGCTGCATTGCTACATGGCTCTGGGCAAGCAATTAACCTTCGGTGTCTCAGTTACTTCATCTGTAAAATAGGGATAAGGGCTTTGCACAGGTGTGATGCCCAGACTAATTAGTATAATTATCATTATTGATGAGAAAATAATGTTGGTCACTGATACTAAATCTCATGTTAGCACTAAGGATTATTCATATCTCCTCTACATTGGATAGATTTTATAGGACTGTAAAAATAAAAAGGGAAAGAGAATGACGGGAAAAAAAGAGACTATGAAAACTGAGATACTGCCATTAGACTGATCCAGCTCTACCTAGGCTCATGTCTTCATGGATTTTTTAATAATTTGCATTTAGCACTTAGATGTTTTCCAAACTTAAGACTAAATATTTGAATTATAAGAATACAGGGCTATCTTTCGAGGTCTGCCATCAACTGGTAAACTGTACTGTAGCAAAATGCTTTCCAGTTCATGAGAAGGTGACAGTGTGACAGACTAGTGGAAGGTGAGACTGAAGTCATAGCATCGCAAGTAATCAAAGTTCAGTAAAGATCTACTCCACAGATATGGCTCACCCTACCTTAGGTACCTGCATCTGCCCCCTAAGGACCCCACCTCAGATACCCAGAAACCAGCCATGAGGTACGGGAGGAGCCAGCGTTGCAAGGCAGGCAGTGTCGAAGCTGAGGACAGTAAGGATCCCTACACTTGAGCGTGGGTAATGACTCAGGAATTAACGAAAGAGACAAAGTGAGGAAGGCGAAGGTAGTGTTTCTCTTGGTTCTCAGCCCAGATGGCCAAATGCTGTTACTGTGATTACTAAACCAGGATGCAATGTTTACTTCTTAAAAACGAACCTTTGCATGCCAACAAAAGCAACAAGGAGCCACAGAGGGGAATGTCAAGGTAGAAGGCAGGCTGAAGGTTGTTCTTCCTCCTAGAACCACCATATCCCTGGGGTGGACTCGGGTTTGTCCCAGGCAGGAAACCTCTCTACTTCTCACACTAAGAGAGCTCCTTGAGGCAGAGGCCTATGTTTCCTTAAACTAAGCAGACGACAGCAAGGCTCCAGTCTCCCATGTCTTTGAATAAATTAGCCTCCTGTGAAGTCATTCATTACTGAGGATTCTACCCCCCTCCATGTTTACCTCAAAATTATTGGGAATGACTTTCCAACTGAAAGGCTAAGGCCACTTTCATTTCTATAATATCCTCACCTACCACACAAAACAACAATTAGCATTTTTAGCAGGATTGAAACTGCTAACACAACTTCACTGTGTCCTACACCATTAAACTTGATTAGAAATTCCTTCATGATTAACATTCATCTCGCTGGATCGCGCTTGAAGGTTAATAATTTTCGCCATCTCCTGAGAGAGGGGGAGGGGACCGTATTGATGAAATGAAGAGCAGCAGGCGACAGTCGGGAGAGGACGTTTCCAGCTCGGTCCACTAGAGGGTGGCATGGCCGAGCCAAGGGAGGCCGAGGTAGAGACAGCTCCCGGGTGCTGCTGGCTGTCCTTGAGACGAAGACAGCTCCAGGATTTCTCCTCCCGAGCCTCTTCCTCTGTAGGTTCCCTTGCCAGTAAAGCCACTTCTGGCAGAAGCCCGTGGTGACCCGCGAAGAACAACCTAACAGACTGCCTAAAACAATAGCCCGTTTAATTCTTCTAAACCACTGCTGTGTGAGATAGACGCACAACACGATTCCCACGTTTCAGACGTTCATAGATCCGGTGCTGTACACATGCGTGTGCGCTATAGGGGAAGTGTCTACATTGCATACAATGCATTAAGAAATGTACCTAGCCCTTAGCACACCAGCTGTTTCTGTTTATGAGCCTGAATTATGCGGCAAATGCGGAAGAACAATTTGTAGTAAATATCCTACTTGATTGACTTTTTTAGGTCTAACCATTTAGGCTGATTTATATAATTTAGGAAGAAATATAAATGTTAGCAATGAAAGACAAACCTCCCCTTCCTTTCTTTCTCTTTCTTTCTTCCTTCTTTCCTTCCTTTCTTTCATTCTTCTTTTTTTTTTTCTTTCCATGTTACATCTAAAGAAAGAAGAGGTAGCAAACAAGCTTGTTTGGTATACTATGGAGGTGGTAAAGCGAAATAGGACATGCGTTCTCTGTCTATAATATTGTTCAGTGTAGCAACCTCTTTTGCTTGTTACACTACAGTAAATGGGGTATTTAATTTGGGATTCAGTGTAGTCTAGAGTCAAGGTGCAGCAGTTTTATTATAGAAATACAATTTTACTGGAGGCTGAAGATTTAATTTCCACCTTACGTAGGTAGCCATAAAAGGCCTTGCCTATTTTATGTTTTGCATAGTATTTGATATATGCAATTCCTGGCCTAATTTTAGACTTTAAAAGGTGGAAGAGTCACAATATGTAGATTACAACCCTTCAACATTTCAGCCACAGATGACATTTAAAAATGAGCAGCTTCCTGTTTCTCCAGTGTGTATTTCAAGCCATTCTGCCCCTGCTCTGGCTGAGCTCCGGTGTACCCTTCCCGCGTGGTCCTCCTGCCACGGTGAGCACAAAGCCACCCGCGGAGCACCTCCATGTCCCAGCAAATGTGTCCTTTGTTTAAACTTGTCTGATAGATGGCATTTGAATTTTAAATAAGATGACCAGATAATATGGGTGGTTTGCCTTTTATTGTTCTTTTTTTTAAAAAAATCTGTCAAGGCGACACCTAGGTGTATGCGCAGTATCTGGAATAAAATGATTTATCGAAATATTGGATAAAATCATTTATAGATGTATGGAAAGGATTGCATTTAAAGGAAGTGATCAAATGATATTGTGTGAGGAGCTATAACAACATTGGAATCCAAATGTGAGGAATGCTGTCATTCTTTCTTTCAAACACACACACACACACACACACACACACAGGGCTGCCCTTCCATCTGTTTGCCTTTGCTTCCTCCCCTCTCGCCAACATTTCATACCTCCTCTCTGCCACCAGGTGGCGCCCTTTGTTTATGGACATCTGTCCATTTCCGCTTTTTCTGAGATGTCCCCAGATAAATAGCTCTCCAGCTAAAATACTGTTGCAAATACGAAAACTTAACACAGAGAAATAAAAAAGCAAAGCTTTTCAGGCACTGGTATAATAAACCTTGCTTTAAGAGTCCTATTGCTACTGGATTTAATAGCTTACACATTTTCCTATTTACAACTTCTGCACACCAAATAGCAGAAAATAATATCGTTGTGTGTGCCATAAACAGTGTTGTTGCAGGTCTATTTTATGTAGCACTATCATTTTTATAATCTCAAATGTTTGACAACCGCAGTCAAAAAGAAAAAAAAACAACACCTACTAGTATATGCTACAAGCCTCAGTATTTTATAGTCTTAAAATACACACCTCACAGAAAAGAAACTGCTTCGGCTTTTTAAAATAAAAATAAAAATAAAAATAAAATAAAGTGGTAACTCAGCTGCCGGTAGTACAGGGAAATGTCAGATTCCTCTTAGTCAAATTCATCTCTCTTTGACTTGAATTCTACTAAGGAACTTAGCTGCTTTGGTTGAGATTAAGAGCTGATAACTGAACACTGCTAACGAAGTTGCACTGTTCACTTATTTTAATATTGGGTTTTTAAAAGACATTCATCAAAGTCTTCTCATAAAAAAAGGCAGTAATTTTTTAAAATATTATGACCCTGATTTGCATGTGCAAATACCTACGGGGTGAGCTCACCTCAACCCCGCTTGCCAACGACCTCAACCTTGATCTGGAAAGATCGTTTATTCACGAGTAAAACATTCCCGTTCCCAGCGCTAACTCTGCCCTGGATCTTTTCTTCAGGCAGCTTACTAACTGTGACATTAGAAGGTCTATTAATAACATATGCATTTACCAACACCATGGCGGTACATGTTTACCTGAAATAGCATTTCTGTTGCATTTTAAATTTCTAAGCAGCACTTACTCTCTGTGTGTACTTATTTACCTAGAATTTAGCTGAAGCATTTACAAAGTAGTAAGTGGAAAAAGATGTGTGTATGCGCGTGCATGCGCTTTATTTAATCAGAGCCCAGGCCAGACAAACCTGACTTTTTCACTGGTGTGCAAACTGGCTCCATGGTCAGAGGCTGAGCACGAAGGAGCCCTTATCCAACAAAATACTGCAGCCACCATTTTGCTGTCCGCTCGCACACAATGAAATGGTGGCACAGGACGCAGTTAATGCATTATGCCCACGAGAATTGTCTTTTAGAGCATTCTATTCTCTAATCCTAATAGCAAGCTGCTTTTTAAACATTGTTTTACCAAGTAGCTAGATGTATTTTTTTAAATATATACAACATGTGTGTGTGTGTGTGTGTGTGTGTGATGCTGATTTGAATCAATTGTGCATATTTAACAAAAGCACAGAAAGGATTAGTCAAAAATTAATACTCACACTCAGAGTGAAAGCAAACCTAAGTGAGACGCAGCTCCTGGAAACTGCTTCTAGCAATGCGCAGAGCTGTGTAATGAATTTGGCTCTGGTGATTCCTTTCATTTTAGCAGTCGCTGCTTGCAATTTTGAGTTAGGATATTTAAGAGACTTGGATTTTTTTTTTCTTTTTCTACTACTGTCTTGGAAAAATTGAAAAGCAAACCCACATTCAACTCTCACCTGGGCTGCCTACATTGTCAATTTTTACAGGAGGGGAGAGAACAACGAGCAATCTTTCCATCTTTTTCATGTCTTCTGCTTCCATTTGCAATCATTACAAATGCCGCTTTGGCTCTTTTTAAGTGTGGAAGTTCTCATTTTTCTGCAGTATTTCAGGCTCACACAGATTCCTTGGGGACAGCGCAAGGAGCTAACCAACTGCACATGGGAAATGAGAATGTTCGTGGCTAGAAAAACTGCAGCTTGTGGTAATTTTCCACGTGGAGTAGAAGACATCAGCGACCTTTTTGTTTTAAACATAAATGATTTGCACTTCATATAGAGTGGTAGTTTCAAATTTGGACATGCAAACACACAAACACACTTAAGTATCTTACAAAATTTAATTTGACTCCTTTCTATAAACATTTTCATTATTTTCAAGTGTATAATGAATGGGTTAAAACAGGACACCTCTCCCCCTCCACACTCCCCCTACTTCCAGATAGAATTATAAAAGGCTACTGTCTGTAAATGAGAAATGGTCCTGGAGGACCACCAGAAGGTCATGCAATATGTGACATAGACCACCAGGGGCTGAACTGAAACCACTAATACTGTTTTCATAGGATCATTAGCTAGAGTTAAACTAGGTGTCAATATGGAGAGATGAGGTGGGCAACCTAGCTCATTCTATGTTCATATCTTTTTTTTGGAGGGGGGGGGGCAGAACCAGGGATTGAACTCAGACCCTTGCGCTTGCCAGGGAAGCACTTATTCTATTGAGCCATCTCCCCAGCCCCATGTTCATACTTTTGTTTTAATTCCTTTGCCTTAAAAATAGTTGCTCACATTTAATTTTATAATTTAAAAAAAGTTATCTCAACACATTACTTTTCACCTTTTCTGCAACCGCTCATGGATCATCTTCTGATTGCTATCCAAACTTGGTTTTCAATGGCTATGAAACTCCCTAGAGAAAAATACAACTTAAAGTTAAGGCTAAGAAGAAGTTGTTGGGGAAAAACTTCCTTGTCGTACTGTTTTGGAATAAAAGCAATTGTCTTGTTCTGAAATTTAAATCTTACATCAAAATCCACCTTCGCCCAAGATGAGGGCTCTAGGCTCCTGGAGTGAGTTTACATGTGTACTTGGCCTTATGCTGGGGCTTATCAGGCAAAAACATGTTCCTGTATAATTCTGAGACATTGGTAGGTCTTTAGGGGCACAAACAGTGGCTCTCCGTGTTCCTTAAATAAAGCCAACTCAATAAATTTCCGCTTGTGACTGGGAAATGAATGTCATGTCGGTAGCCTTCAACCAGATACCAGAAGAAGGATTATGTGATTGTTTAGTCCAAAACTTAAGTTTCATGTTTATAATTGGTGTCATATCCTGTCCTGAGTCTATAGTGCTTAAATCAAAGGCCACCACATTAACCTGGAAGGGAAGCATAATGACAGCTCCTTTCATCCCCTGTCTCAAATGTTTTTATGCTCAACCCTAATTTTTGTTAGGATACTCACAGACAAAGACAACAGGAAACAGTAAACATGGCAACACCATGGAAATAATTTTCGGATGTACTGTTTCTCTCTGTGTTCAAAGGCTTCAGAGGAAGCTGCTATATCATTAAAACCAATGCAGACAAAAACAGCTACCCTTTCAGCAAAGTGGATCCTCCTCTTCATTTCATAAATCTTGTCTCCAAGGAGACAAAAGCAGTCTCTCACATCCATGGCCTCAAACTATGGCGCATCCCAGGAGTATGTTCAAAGGGAACCAGGAATATCTGGCAACTTGGGGAGCAAGGATGCAATTATAACTGACAAACAGATGTCCAGCTGGGCCGCTATAACTACCTAACAGGACTGCAGATGCTTCTGAGATGTCTACATCTAAACAGTAAGTCAAGTGAATGATATATGGGTAAACAACAACACCACAGATCAACAGGCACCGAAGAAGTCGCTGTAACCGATAAAGATTTCAGATGCCACGAGTTGGCCAAAGCATCCCCTCCCCCGCCTCAGCCCCCGTTCATCCCCCCCTTCCCAAACAAGTAGCTTGTTAGTGATTGAAGGCCCAGCAGGAAATGTTTTGACATGCATTGCCAAACACAAATCCATCACTAAAGCCTTTAATATATTTAGAAATTTTAGACTACAGAGGCAGACAGGATTCTAATAGAGATGACCTTACTGTGGAATATGGAGACTTAATAATTGGACTAAGTCTATACCACATTCATTGTACTTTCCTCCTTAATCAAAGGTTACCTTAGAGGAGCACATCAAAATTAAAAAAATAAAGGAAATTGATTTTCATTATCATTAAAGAATAGCCAGCGTGAAAATATTTGTTCCTGAGTGTGTTTTGGAAAAAAAAAACCAGTGAGTTTTCTTAGTAGATTATATAACATTTCTTAACTTGTCTAGATCGGCATTCCTTCATTTCCTCATTTTCAAACGTTCCCTATTGTCTTGAAATACTTTCCTTATGCATAATCGGATTTGACGTGCATTTGTGATTATCCAGCCCCCACAAGAATCAGCCATTCTAATCCAAAATACCAATAAAGAATTTAGAGGAAGCACAATAAAAATGTCTTACTTCATAAAACTGCCTGAAATGTTAGCTAATTTTATGATATTAAAATTTTGACAGAATAACGCAATTATATTCAACATATTTACTTTTAGTGAGTATTGGCGGGTTCTCTCACGCCCATGAGCTAATCTGCAGGATCATTTGTAGTTATTCTTAGAGTAACTGGTGAATTCCTTTCTGTAAAGTTTTACAAAGAGGCTCAGAATTAGTATTTCAAGTACATTTCTCTTCGCGACATAGTTCTCTTAGGCGGGAGTGTACACTCCCAGCCAGTCAGTTCCAAACCCATTTTGAAGTTTCAGCTTTCTCCAAAATATGTCAAAACCAGATGCCTTTCACAGTAGATGCTGTGAGCATGGAGATTTTGCCCCCGCGCAGCTGAACATGCTGCTGATCTGCTATCCGGGCCTCCCTCGGGCTGCCACCCGCGTCTGCTTCCCGTGGACACATGGAGCAACATTCCAAACAGAAGCATTGCGTGTCCTTTCCCAGAAGCAGCACTCCTAGAAAATCTGCTGACCAAGGAGACGCAGCAGGGGCGGGAGAAGCGGCCAGAGTGCCCGAAACATCTTAAGAGACGCTAATTAAATGTTGCTTGAAAAATATGGCTCAAGAAAGCCAAATATAATAACGGCTTACAGATGGGTCTAGGAACTAACAAGACCTGTAGGAAACAGCATATTAAGCTCAGCATCCCAAATGTCTCTTCTAACCTAGCAGCTCAAGGTGCTGTGTACCTCAGGGAGAAATGCTCAGAGTCGGTCTGAGGAGAAGCTGCAGGTTCTTTATCATTGTTCTCCGTTCCCTCAGAAGGGTTCTGGACATCTCTTTTAGCACATCACGCTGTCAATTACCAAACCAGCCAGTTCAATGAATATAAAAAGGGCATTAGTGGCCTTGAAATCTATTTTTTCTTACAGGGACAGAGCCATCCTGGAAAGTAATAGTGAACAGCAGGGAAGCAGAAGCTGTCGTTTGTCATAGCAGTGCTTCCTGCATCAATACGCAGTAGGCATATGATAACAGTTCATTCATCTCTTGAACACATATTATTCAGTGGTTACGCTTTGCTGGACCTCAGCTGCCTTAGAAATGAAGTACCCGAGAAAGTAGGCATAGTATACAACTGGGTGAGGATATTTGTTGAGGAATGGGTGGGTAGAGTGATAGGTAGATGAACAGATGGATGGGTGGATGGATGGATGGAAAAATGTATGGGGGAGAAAAGTGTTTTTCAGACACAGGTCTGGTGATGTAGGCTGGTACTCATTTTGGATGGGATTCCTGGACCAAGTGCATTAGGAGAAGAACAGCACCTGATCCTGATGAGAGTTTCTCAAGGCATCCTGTCATGGTGATTGTCTCATCATGGGCTTGAAAATGGGAGTCAATGGCGATTGGAGTTTCCTAAGAAGGGGCTCTGAAGTGCTGTGACTTTAGCAGTCTTGCAGCCTGTTGGTAATCACCATTAGGACCAGTATTCTTGGCAGAATCTGGAAGAGGAGCCTTTCCCAATAAAGGAAAATACAAGTTTAATACATAAAAATGTTTCTTACCTTACTTTTACTTTTTAAATTTCAAAGTGAAAGAATAAAGGGTGTGTGCATAGAGGACTCTGTTTTTAAGAAGAGACCTCTTGTTCCCAGGTGTTTGCATAATGTCTTGTTGGCCCAAACTGTGGTCCGCTCTGGCAGGCTGTTTGCTCTCCTCCCTGTTCGTTTGCCTTCTATCCCGATTTGCAACTCGTTTAACCACCTAACACAAACATTCTGCACCTCCTCTACACCTGATGCAAACTGAGGTTCAGTAGTGAACTATTAGAACCAGGGAGACTCACAAGGGAGAGATCAGATATTGTCAGTTCTGTACTCCACAGAACAGATGGTAGAGCATTTGGAAACAAAAGGAACACTGAAACAGAGTTCTGGCACCCAAACTGGGCCAGGTAAAGCTGGTTAGTTGGGAACAGTGAGTCAGTCTAGTCAGCCAATGGGAAGCTATGAAGAATTCAGTGAAAATAAAAAATTAAACCAGTTAACTAGGTTTTTTTCCCCTATCCAGTTGCTCTGCAGTATAACGAAAAAGAATTTTGCAGTGATTGGCAGGATGAACTAGTAGTCCCTGCTCCACAGAACCACCTGCTTATTAACACCTCACTCCAACCCTGAAATAAAGATTCCTTGCTGGAATCAATGGAAGAAAATCACCTGCTTGGGATCTGGTGAGTCCATATCAAATGTTTATTCAGCAAACATTTCCTAAGACTCTTCTATGTCATTTGCTGACTAGTTCTATACATGGGAGTTGAAAACAAAGACTGCTAAGAGGGCTTTTACGGGAAAAACAATCACTGAAATTGTAGAATCACAAATATAAGCTTCAACCCTGCCGACATCCAATAGCTAAAGAAAGCAAATCTTAAATATTGAACGGCCTCTCTGAGATGCGAAAGCCAAAACATAAAGAGCAAAATGAAAGACGGGAAATGGGAAATAAGGAGATCAATTTTTTGCAAAAGGGAATGAAGCCAAGGGTGGAAGAGGGGCTGGCAGGAGGCGGGAAGGGGATGACAAACAAATGGAGCTGCACAATGCGTGCACCCCAGCTGCCCACGAGGAACGTGGCCACTCGGTACTGCAAACGGGTACTAATAAAAATGAGATACAGTGTTTAAAAGATGAAAAAGAAAGAAAGCCATTTTTCTAATGTCATAAACATTCAGGCAGCGCTATGGTGAAAGTGCTGGTGGCTACATGGTGAGGGATGAAGTGAGCCTGGTGCTGTGATCATGGGGGCTTTCACTGCTGCGTGACTGTCACAACTAGTCTCTTAAATAGGACTCATCCTTCCCATTTCACAGATATGCAAAGTGAGGCTCGAAGGCATTAAATAACACTGAGCACAAGGCAGAAATATGGACTCCAAATGCAGAGGCATCTGCCTCGGAAACCCCCAGTGCACTCACTCTACCTGCTGGCTCTTCAAAATGGTCTAGTTTCTCAGAAGTGTGGTTGAAGCCATTTAATATTCAAGTCAAAATCTGAGTGATTTTTGCTCACACATGTCAGAGATGTGTGCATGCTTTTAAAACCAGGTCTGGAAGGTGATTTTTAAATACATGTATAAACACAACATTCCCATATACTCTTCAAAGTACAGTGTGTGTGCATGCGAACTTGTGTGTCCATGTTGGCAACTGAGCCTCCGTCCTTGCGCATGTTAAGCTTAAGTGCTCGACTACTGGGCTACATCCCCAATCTTTTTTATTTTATTTTATTCTTTAAATTTTGAGACAGGGTGTCCCTAAATTGTGCAAACTGGCCTTAAACTTCTGACCCTCCTGCCTCAGCCTCCCAAGTATCTGAGATTATGGGTATAAGTCACCATACCTAGCTCACACCTTAGGAATATGCTACACACTACAAATCTCATTTTTTGTGTTCTCTTTTCCATCCAGCTTTTCCAGAGAGGGACCACCAGTGTGATGTTTCAGATCCTGAAGGTGTTGCCTTTCTTCTCCCAGAAGCACAGCAATGCCCTAAGGTTGCCAAGGAGTCCCAGAAGTCTTAGCTAGAAATCAGACATCTGAGATACTGCCACAGAAGAAGAATAGACGTGAAAGGTAAGGCTCCATTAGCAAAGGCAAGGAAGCAAGGGCGAAGGAGGAGAGCTGCTCTCTTGTCTTCCTTGTTACCCCCACTACGGCCTTGTGGTCCCCCCATAGCCACCTGCCCCCACCTCCTGGTGAGCTGCTCCAGCCACAGGCTCATTTCGTCCTATGCTCCTCCTGCTTCCAGCAAGGAGCAGATGAGTCATGTAGAGGTAGAAGACCTGGAAACCTAGACTTGGCATCGGAACGCAACCATGGCAAGCCACAGGCCTCTCACTTTGAGTCTCAGTTTCCTCATCTGTAAAAACAAAATAATAATAACAAGGCCCATTTCCCCAAATATTGAGCAAGTACTGGATGATGTCTTTTTAACAGCTTCATGAAGTTCTAATGGTGTGCGATAAACTGCATGAATTTAAGAGACAGTGCATTTGAAAGAGCTTTTGTTAACCATAAAATGTTGATCTTTTCCAGGCTGGAAATCTCACACTGTGGCTCCTGAATTTGGGGAACCATATTCTGTTTGGTTTTTGAGCTTCTTCTTACCTCACTGTGCCCCACCTGGCCCATCTCATTTCTCGCCATTTTCTGCAGCAGATGCTCTGGTAAATGCAGCCAGCCTCCACCGCTGCTCATTCTTCCACCTAGCTCTTCCCTGGACAGTCATGGTGCCCCTGCCCTGCCACCTATCTTTCACCCCCGTCTTCTCCTGAGCACCTTAGCCCCAAGCTACAACTGATTGCCAGGCTTTGTCCTAGGTCCAGGAGGTGCCTTGCCTCTCTGAATAAAGAAGCCAAGCTCACTGCCCCCAGAGCCTTGTGAGAGAGCTCCTGCAGCCAGAACTATAATTCCCTAGCTGAGTCTTAAATCTCTAGTGCTCTCTCTCCCCAGTGAAATTCCTTTTAATTGTCATTATCTAATTATCTTCTTCCTTCCAAACTTTGTTCATCTTACTTAGCGTGTGATTTCATTTTGTAACATTCTTAGAGGTGCAAGCATCACCCAGGTAGTGATTTTTCCTCATTCTCATAACTCCAAGTAGATATTCATTTGTTTGAGTTCAGAAAAGTATGTCAGAAAAACAGATGTGTTGAAAAACTTTCCAAGGAAACGGGACCCACAATTGTCCCTCCGTGGTACCTGTGAAACGGGCTGATTGGCCCTGCTGGGAGGACAGTGTTAGCAAGGACAGACTGATTCACAGCTTGTCCAAAGGCAACCACAGGGGAAGCCATGCTCAAGGACATCTTCCTGCTGCCAGGGAAAGACAAGTGTCTCCTAGCAACCGGATTCCAGTGGCTTCCTGTCCTGGAGCTCACTGGTGCTTACTGCTTTGTTGGCCATGGTTTTGCATTTGGGCCTTGCTGGTCATTGTATTTGTTGTAGATTCAGAAACTGGTGAATACGGGCTGATCCATAGGCTAGAGTGGAGTTAAGATACTATTTCATTCATAATGTCCTTTCAGCAATCTCTCAAAGCCACATTTGCTCTTAAACTAAAAATAGTGAATATGTTTTTAAAGATTTTTATATCAGAGTAGTTGGTCCGAAGGATGCATAAAAAGGAAAAACAAGCATTCTTTCCATCAAATCATCAAAAAGATCTCAGGCCTTTTCCAAAGAGATGCACTATCATTCAAATCCTATTACAGCAATAAACTTTAACTTGGCACATTTGCAGATGCAGAAAGAAAAGCAAGTCAAATGCGAAGAAAATGGCTCTAGGTCCTTAAAGGATTTGATGGCTTGAAATGTTTGCTACAATTTGGGTTGAGCATCTCTCCTCTAAGTTCTTTCTAGAGACTGCTAACTTCAGTTTTAATGTACCCAGCATTATATGGTAGTTTTATTGTGGTGGGATTGAGTTCATAAACATTCTGTTGCACTTAGCAGTACGATGTCGCATTTTGTTTTCTCTTATCATTCACTGAGATAGTAAGTCCCTTTTATTTAAGAAGTTTATTCATATTTCATAGTGAGGCCCTCAAAGCTAACTCTAAATATATTTTAATTTTCTCAGCTCCACAAACACATTTTAAAAATCTGATTAGTGCTCTCTTTCAAAAAGCACAGCTCAGAGACAGGAAAGTGGAATCAAGGGCCTGTGGTCTATGTGTCAGAGAACTGGCCAATGCCAGCCTGCTTCCCAGCAGAGCCACCTCAGCCGGGCACTGCCCTCGGTTCCTGGCTTGCCATCTGCTCTTTCCAGGTTTCTAAGGTGAGCTGGCTCTGCAGAACCTTGTTCTTAGCTGGCAGCCTCATCTCTGTGCTTTTCGTCTCCCTGGTTCCCAGCGGTGACAGTTATAAAGTCGGGAGCCAAAGATTAATGTGAACGTTCTTTCTGTGGCAAAGCATCCCTGCACCTAAGATGCAGCCTTTCCTTCTCAGGAAAGGTGAAGAATTTATCAGACCCTGCCACTGGCTCTCATCTTTCCACCATCCACTTATAAAATTTAACTTGGATGGATTTTTTTATTAGGGGAGTGTTAAACAACTCCTAAAGCCCTCACTGGCTCCTTGGTGTCGTCTTTGGGGGTTCCTATGATTTATTTCCAGGGTGCAGAGTTGGTCTTGTGGTTAAATGGAGGCTCCTGCACTATTACTTTCGCTTCTGCACTAAGCCTGTATACACATGCAGGCTTCCTTCTGTCTCAGACTGGTCTGCGTTCCCTGTAATGCCCAAGGTACTTGCCACGTATCCTGGAGGAATGACCATCTTTGAAGTTCTTAAAGAGCCTTCGCTTAAGATAAAAAATTGCTCCGCCACCCACTTGTATGGGCTCTGATTTCTCAGCCTTTAATCACCACATAAGCCTGTTCTCTGGATGCTTTAAGATCCGTTGAAGTGCATTCAGCTTAATCATATTTTTCCAAAGCAGGTTAGGTACCCTGACGGCCCTGCTGGCTCTATCCAAGAGTCTGTTTATAATAGTGGGATGGATCAGGTCTGGCCTGCAACAAGGGCCTGTGTGTCACTCCTTGAGCCCTGCATTCTAATCACTGATAAGGCTCAAGACATTTCAGGAATAGTAGATCTGGGTTTCAGCCATGATCATTTCCATTTTATTAGACTTTACATAATAATTATAAATAACCAGATTGATTAGGAGCTCCAGAAAGCCAAATAGTGGGAGGCAGTGTGGGACAGTGCCAACTGCACCAACTTTATCTTCCCATAGACTAGGTCCAACCTCCAGTTATGTTTCTCACTAACTGTGTGACATTGGGGAAATCACTTGGAGTCTCTGAGTCTTTCATTCTCTACCTTTAAAATTGTAATTGCAGTGACTATCTGTATAAAAGCTGGTATTGGGATGCAAATAACATATGCAAATAGTTTAGTATTGGGCCTGTGACTACAGTGTATTGAACAATAGGACTCAACAGTGCTTTGACACACGAAGCACTCCAGATTATCAATTACCTATTACTCATGCAATGAGTAGTGTGGAGACGTGAATAAAAGTTGGACTATATTTTCTGAAAAAGTTAATAACCCAATTACTAGTTAAAGACCAGCTGGAAGCCCACAGAAGTGAAACAGAAGCTAGACACAAGCTCTCCCGCCTACTGTCCATTGTCACAGGGTCAGGTCCATACCTGAGACCAACATGGCCTTCATCCCTGACCCACAAGGCATCCCTGAGCCAATGACTGATGTAGTTGAGGCAGTAGCATTCAACACTCACCCAACAGGTATTTATTGGCTTACTCTGTGCCAGGTGCTTGGCTAGGTGGTAGGCATGACAGCTTGCCTGGGTTTGCTTTAAGAAGTGCCCAAGGACTGTTTAAAGCATTTCATAGGAATTAGTACTTTTACTCTTACCAAAATCAGGAGGGAACTAGGAACATCAGCCTCATTTTACAGATGAAGAAAGTAGGCACAGAGAGGTTAAGCGACTTGTCCAAGGCCACAGGAGCAACACATAGCAGAAATGCATTAGAACCAGCAGAGAGGGCCTAAGCTGCCCGGCAACCCGGCACGTTCTGCTCTCTCTGATGAGGATTTTGCATTCCCATGGCTTAATTCCTCTCTGCTTTTCCATGATAGATTCCCTGGATGATGGGATCAGGGCCCCACTCTTTCCTTTTCATACTGAAGTCTGCAGAAGGGACTGAAAAGGCCCTTTGAACACAAGTAGGCCTTCCACTGACTGTGCCATCAGTTATTATATTTAAGTCAACCTCTCTCTTTTGAGTAAAAATTACAAACACTTAGGTGCATTAAAAATACCTACCTTAGGGGAGGTTTACTTCCTATAAGCTAATAAGACAAATTTTAACTTGTAAGCTTTGAAGTATTACTGAAATTATCCTTGACACAAATTACTTATAAAATTGAACTGTCACTTTACAGCAGAATGAAAATGAACGTGTTCCTCTTGATTCCCACACTTGGGCATGAATTCCTTTATGGAAAACACTGTGAAATTTGGAAGGCTACGGTCTGAATCTTTTTCTCTGCCTCTTGAAATAAAAGATAAAGATAAAGAACACAAACTGGCAGTAATGGAAGAAGAATGCTTACTCAGAGCCTAATATCATTTCCTTTCCCAGTTCTTTCACTGCTCAAGAAAGAATTTGACACAGAAGAAAAAGAAAACCTGTCTTATATTTGCAAATGGAAAACATCATTAAAAAGAGAAATGACCTCTAACATAGTTTCAGCACATAAATATTTGTAAGGCATGGGGGCAATCTTTCATTATGCTCTTTCTAAGACCTAGACCATCACAGGCACACAGCAGATAGCAGACCAGGTGCTAAGTGCTGTTCATGGGTAGCAGACGACATACAAAAAAAAAAAATTGCTCCCTTGAAGTTAAAATCAAAGAGGCTCAAGAGCAGCTTCACATACACGCCAACGAGAGATCTCACACATGTGTGATGGAGGCCATCCGGGAGGCTTGCACTTCCCAGGGGTTGTGTTAAACAATGACAAATTACAAAACCCCTATGTGACGTATTGGCGTGCACACACACACACACACACACACACACACACACTTGTGAGAAAAACTGCCAAAGTTCTCCAAAGCCAAAGTTTAGGGGAACACGTGTTATGGATACAGCAACAGTCATTTTGGAATCACTGCATTTACGAGTCCATTCCTCATCCCTGTTAGCACTCTGGCACGCTACTTAGGAAATAACAGAGAAAGAGAGCTATGAGACTGAAGACAAAATTTAATTATAAAACAAAGCCACCCACCTTGCTTTCAGGGTCAGGAAGCACAATGGCCTTCTTTTGCAGCAAGAATCAACTTAACACCAGTGTGCTACATGATTGTGAATCTATTGAAAAGAAAAGGAATTTTTTTAAAAAAGGAAAAGCTGCAGCATGTTAGTCCTTCTTATTATAAGTCTTTATCAAAAATTTTTAAAAATCTAACCATAAAGGCAGCACATACTGTGGCTCTCTGGTAGAAGGTAGAAAGCAGAGTCCTCAGCTCACTGTTGCCTATTTTGCAAAACAAAACCAAACAAAAGGCAAGAAGAAAATTGGTGTTGGCAAGAGGTGAAGGCCCCTAAAACCCCGCGCGCGCGGCTCCTGGTCCCTCCTGACGCCTTCAGTGTGAGCTCTAGAAGTCAAGTCGCAAGCTCAACACCAGTGTCACCACCGCCTGCTTAAATGGCACAAAAGTACACTTAGAAAAGAGGAAAGTGACTGACAGCGGATGCGCTGAGCCAGCCCCACTGTCACTGCGAACAGCCTTAAATGCCCACACAAGGAGAATAAAAAGAAAAGCACATTTTGCAATAGAATAAATTCTTTTTTTTTTTTTTTTTTATTGAGACCGCGGAAAGTCACATGACCCTGGACGTAGCCTTTTAGGAAAGCAACTGACACGGTAAAGAAAGGAGCCGGGCTCCCTCCTTCCTCTCCCAGTCTCTCAGCCCGTCCTGCCTGCGTCCCCGTCCTTCTGGGCGCATCTGTGGAGCCATTAAGTGGGATAATCCCTCTGGCCTTTGATACATTTCTGGACATGATTATTTCATTACTCGCAGTATATCAGTAGGATCATAATAAAAAGGACTTCTGACAACCTGCCAAGAGTTTTGTGGCCTTGTAAACACAAAAGTGCTCTAATAAAATTTTATTAAGTGTTAAAAAGTCATAAAAAGTGAAATAACATAAACTACAAAATTTACTGTCCTCAGCAAATGCTGAAAATATCGTCCACAGTAAAATTAAATTAGCATGTAATAGACAGAGAAGCAGTGTGGAGTGGATTTAAAAGAGGATCCAGGGAAAATGACACTGTAACCCAATCCAGGGTCACGGGGATTTAATTCGGATTTTTCCCCGTAAATGTGAATAAATGTGCTGATTACGGACAAGAGCTCCGGCGTTGCCGGAGTCTCACATACTGTCAATACTTTGGAAGAAATAATATATCGCAGATTGTAATGCGCGCCTGGAGAGGCATGGACATCCTGGGGGAGGCGGCGAGGGGCCGGGTGTCCACTAGGGCGCGCTGCGAGACCGGGAATCCACGCCGGGGCGCCCACGCCGCCCGAGCCCCGCGCACGCCTAGCCCGAGCCCCCCTCCAAGTCATTTTTACAGTGGGCCCCCCTCCCCCTCTCCAGTGACATTTTTCCAAATCGGAAGAAAATGAAGTGTAAGTCGAGCCTTGCCGCAGGCAGCTCTTGGTCCCGCTTTCAGATGGGGCGCGCAGGAGTGGGATGCGCTGTCTCCGGGCGATGCTCGCCCGCTGGGGGCCTGAGGGGCCTCCCTCCCGCGGCGAGCGCCCGGGGCCGGGCCGTCCCGCCCAGACAGGCCGAAGGGCCGGCGGGGCTGAGTCCAGCTGCGCGCGGGGCGCCGGTGCTCTCGGACGGCGCGGGTCACCGGCCGCGCGGGTTCCAGTGCGCTAGCCCCGGAGCCGGACGCCGCGGCTCGGGCCGGGTCCTCCCTGCTCGGCCTGCCTCCGGGGCTCGGAGTGTCCGGCTGGCCCGGGCTCCCCTCTCCTCCCGGCGCTCGGGACACGGATGCGCGCGCTGGGCTTGGGTGCGGAGGCGAGACGCGCGGGCGGGTAGCGGGATCCCGCGCTTCCAGGCCCAGCCGGGTCCCAGCTCACGCCGCAGGGACTTTTCCCGGCCCACCGTGGAGGCTCCGCCGGGGAAAGAAGTTCGACTTCCTCCGAGCCGCTGGAGTGTGCGCTGCGATCGGCAGGAAATGGCCGGGACGCGCAGCCTGCGCCTTGGCAGTGCGCCCTGGCTTTGCAGAACAGAAGCATCTCCCACCCAACTCCCCCTCTCTCCCTAGAGCCCCGCGCAGGTTTGTAAAGAGAGACGCGAGGTCTCAAAAGTATTTATCTTCCAGGGAAAAAGATGGTTGGTTACAGCGCCCAGTGAAAGTCGAGTGCTTTTGTAGTTGGAGAAGATCGGCGGGCCAGGTCTCCCTTCGCAATTCCAAAATGATACTAACGCTGCTCTCTGGAGAGTCCGTATCCCTGTGTTAATTGGAAGTTAGTGAAATGGAAATAAATGAGCAGTGGCGCGTTTCACGGCCTCATTTCTCCTCGGGGATGGCCAAGCTTTTAAGCTGCATTTAAGCATTAGTCACTTCATTATGTTGTTAGAAAGTAAACATTTTTAAGTGAACCCGATAACAAAGCCAAAAAGAGGTAAGTAAAAGTTACCACGTTTGCGCCTCCAGTACCCTACTGAGGCTTGTACAGGTTTCTAGGGTGAGGGACGCTTTGCAGTTTTTAATTTCCGGGTGGCAAGCGCATTTGATTTTAAGGTGGCAAGGTTGACGTTCAAGGGCAAACGTCTTCAGGGATCTCTTCATAAGCAATGCTCACTTAATGTTTCTAGCTTGCAGTAGATGTAACTTGCAGTGGCAATTACGCCCCCCTGTTTTGTCATAAATGGAATGAGAAAGGTGCTTAACAAATTTTTAATGACTGTTTATTGTCATTTTCAAAGTATTGCACTGAATTTGAAACAGGCTAAAACAGAAAGCAAACAAGTCAATTTAAATGTGATTTGACATTTGCTATCCAAGGGCTTTGAGAGCGGTAGAAACAGAATTTAAAAGGAATGGATACAAATGATGCGAATCCCAAGTTTCTGCCCCAGGCCTGGGGCAGGTGAGTTTAGGACTTACCTGCAAGTTAGTTCCCTGCAGACAGCGCGGTGTATGTGTTAGGTGAGGATCGCCTTGGGAAACTTAGGACGCGCACACGTGTGGAAGCACCCCTCTTACTGGTGAGAACGTTCCCTGTAGTTCAAGATAAAAATTTTGTACTTAAAAAAGTTATGGCAAACATTTCTTCATTGATTTCTGGAGTTCAAAGGCAACTTTATTTTTGCATTATTTTGATTTGTGTTTATATTTCAGACTGAAATTCATCTGGTTCTCAGAAAGGTGTTTTCATAAACACTAAAACATCACAACTGTTATTTTCGTCTCTCTCCAGGCAGATATACGATTGCTGTAAGTAGTCTTTTGTAAAATTTAAATAAGATTAATGTAACCTGAATCAAGGCATTTAATGCAGACAAAAATATTTCAAAACCTGTAAATACAGTCTCTATAATTGTTAGATCATGTGTTCCTGCAAGTTTTGTAAAACTTGGAAAGTTTTACAAAAATTCATGGGCATAAGAACATGGTGTAAAGTACTTCTCCCACATCATGCCATCTCCCAAAAATTAAAAAATATAAAAATCTATTTTCAGTCCTATAGTAATCAAGTACTTAAAAATTGCACACTTCTGTTAAGATGGTAAGCACTTTTTGATGCATTAAGAGGAGAGGATTTCTCTCAGACCCATACATTTTCAAGGAACTTGAAAAAGGCAAGGAGTTTATAGACACATTTTACTACTGAAATTTATGATCATTAAAATATATGGTTGATTATATTTTAAGTAGTAAGGGCATTTTTTCCCAATAACTTTTTAACCTCTGAAAAACTGGATGTGTATTTTAGTTTGTTTCTCTAGAAGTTCCAAATATTTACTTCTATCAGCTATATGACAAAAAATTACTGGAATTTATTCCATTTTTACTAACTACATTGAAAAGCTTGCAAATGTCTTATATGATTCTTCTCTTGATAGACATGTAATAAGTTTGAACATGTGCCTTACTGAAAAAAGAAAATAGTTCAAATTTACTTCTCTCTCTACCTTGATATTTATTATGGTTTCACTTTACTGTACACACTGATTGCTATCAAATTCAATTTAGATGTGATAATTTGTAGGAAAACTTTACTATAGTGAAAGTTTTATTTGAAGAGCATAGATTGAAATATGAAGTGGCTAATAATCTGCTAAAATTAAATCAGGCAGTGTAACTTCACTGTCTGGATTTTAATTTTAGAGTTAGTTTTGTACAGAGGAAGAACTTTCTTGTGTTCTGTGCTTATGAAGATCTAAAGTATTCTACATTACAACCTCAAAATTCAATAACCAGATACTAAATTTATGTATTTTAAAGGTCGCTATGGCTAAGAATATGAGAAGCAGATTGGCTTTGTGAAATAAGCAAACACATAAAATATTATTTTTAAAAAGCATAAACTCTATTTTAGCTTCTGACAAAAATCTGTGGCCAGTTTATTAGTTCTCCAGGTCAGTTTTAAAGCAGCATATAAAAGCTACCTTTTCCACATAGAAGTTCATACTTAAGTTTCCTTAACTGAAAAAAAAAAAAATCACTCAAAAGCAGAGTGTTTTATGTGAAAGGCCTTTTCATGTGTTGGTACCATCGATTAGATATGGATGCATAAAAATCTTGTTTAAAAACTGGTGAAAGTGAGGAAATTCCAAGTCAAGCTAGCTAATTCCATTCATAATTCACCCAGAATGCCTGCCTTAGGAAACTTGCGAACAGTTTATAGCAGTACGGACAAAGTAAGTTGCCTTGCTTTGTGAGTGGAAACAGTTCATTTTGGAGCTTGTTCCTCAGAAAGCCTTCATTTGGTAAAAGTATGGATTATAGATTTAGCTTTTCAGTTTATTTTCCGATCTCAAGCTTTTCTGGATTTTGGCTTTTTGAGAATCCACAACAAGGAGGGACATCTCCTTTTGTTCTGTGGGGGCACTGGCTTTCTCTCATCCACTTCCTCCTGCTTATACCTTTGCCCCCTAATTCTTCCAAGCCCTGGTGGTGAGGGTGGTGTTGATGCCACTTCTCTGTCCCCTTCACCATCCCAACCCCCAGCCCTCCCTGTACTCTGAGCGAATTGGACAGGAATTTAATACTAACACATGGCTCAAACTGCTACATCCACAGTCTCTAGGACCTCAGGGAATTGGCGAGAAATCCATAGCCTTTGCATTCTGAGCTGGGAAAAAACGACTGGGGAATCCCAGGCCCTGACACCGGGCAGCTTGCAGGATACCTCCCCAACCTTATGCTGCTTCACCATCTGCGCAGTTTCCAAGGCTGCACTGTAGGCTGATGCCTTCCTCTAGTCTTTAAAGGAAGACTTCAGAACTTTTCAAGGAGTTTCTTAAACATTCTTAGGAACTGTAATTTTAAAACAGACTAACTTTAAGGGTGAAAACCGCCCCAGAGAGTCTTTACCTCTTAGTAACTTCAGTGTGATACAAGCTCAAGGGACTTTCTAAAAATTTAAAAACACAGATTTCTGGTGGAAAAGGCTGCCATCTCCTCAGAACAGGGATCCACAGCACCGACTAATATCCACCAAACACAGTCCATTAAACTGGAACAAACATGACTCTGAATTCCAGGCTCCCTGTTTTCCTGAATGTAGGTCATTTTGCGTGCTTACAATGTAACGTTTGAAGGGATTTCCTGTCTTTGAAGTATAGCAGTTTGTCACCTGTTTGGCTAGCCTCACTAAAAGTTGAGGATCTGTTCCTACTTTGAAAGACTTAGCAATTCCACAGCCCCCTGGCTTGGGTTTCACAGCACACTGAATGCAGCAGTGGAACCCGCAGCTGTGAGACTCTCTCCTTTGCAAGTCAGTGCCTGCACATCCCAGGTTCCAGGCTTCATTCTTCTTGGTCAGAGAGCCTAAAAGAAAACCCTGGGGCCTGCACTCACCTGGTAAAGCCATAAAGAGCTAAGCTTTCATAATGAGGGGCCATATATCAAACTCAGAGCTTCTTAGAACTGGAGTAACTGGTGTTCGAGCATCCGAGTCTTATGCCAGAGCAAAAAACACCGGCTACTGCCAAATGTGCCATAGTGGATAGAAGCCACTGGAGCAATAAGCCAACCTGTGTTCCTTTCAGATGACAGTTTGACTTTTACTTAAAAGATGCATACTGTTTTGTCATATTTTATGATATAGAGCCTACAGTTACATATGTCTAGTGAAAATTGGCCCATTTAAAAAGAAAATGACATTCGCAGATAATGTTTTAGGAAATAACTATGGATTGTTTTTAAGAATGATTTTTTGCCAAATCATACAAGTACAAGCAAAGTGC
This sequence comes from Ctenomys sociabilis, assembly GCA_004027165.1. Classification (NCBI taxonomy): domain Eukaryota; kingdom Metazoa; phylum Chordata; class Mammalia; order Rodentia; family Ctenomyidae; genus Ctenomys; species Ctenomys sociabilis. The sequence goes on from PVKA01014189.1 coordinate 51,502, forward strand.
TTTGTAAACTGTGGCAAACCTACAAATGAGAGCAATTTGCAATTATTTAAATAGCACCATTTGCCTTCACCACATCTACCAATTCATATTGTGCTTCCAGTGAGAAGACTCAGCTTGTCCTCAGTTGGAAAAACTCAACTATTGCCTTGAAAGACTGAGCACGAAGGCAGTGTGGCAACTGGAAGCCATCAGGAGTGATCCCATCAAAATATTAAGTAAGTGTTTCTAATGTTATGAACTTTGAGGCTTTTGTTTTGGAGAAATGGATGTGTACATAGGAAATTAAGGTATTCTGGTAAATCACGCTGGGGAGATAGTGATAGATAGAGCACTTGCTAGTATGCAAGAGGCTCTGGGTTAGATCCTGGAACCATATAAAAGTTAACAATTGCACATGAGTGGAAGCTATCAAGAATAGATTGCAATCCAGTTCTGGTATAAGATCATGATCCAATACAGAAGAACCAACATGTAAATTGTGTCAGAAGAAGGAGTGTCAGCCTGATTCTGTTTGTAATTCTTTCACAATTAACTAGCATGTCGCTTGATGCTTATGCATTTTCTTCCTGTGGACAAGCATCACTTTGACTCATTTAATTTCTCTGGAAGCAAGTGTAGCATTGGTAACAATTGGTATCAGAGTCAGCCCTCATAGGTTGTGACCAAACATGAACCAGGTCACGTTCTAGCCAATAGCAGGGGAATTGTGTGGAAAACATACATCAGTGAAGCATCTAGCCCAGGGCGCATATCTTGTGTTTCCCAAAGCGGTGATCAGCTGAAAGGATAGATGCTACACTGTTATCTCGGGGTTGGGGGATTTCTTATTTCCCTGCTCTTGGCATAACTATAAGTCAACTGCATGAGAATAGCTTCTACAGGTACAAAATGGAAACTCTACCCTTAGTCACGTACTCCTGCATCTTTCACATGGGGGAATGTTCTAGTCGTTCCTTGCTTACATCAGAGATGATAGGAGAATAAGACAATTCGAACAGGGCCCAGCAGAGCCGCTGAACATTTCCACAAATCAGAGCACTTAAGACCACTTTGAAGTCACCCAGCTGCTCTTTGTCTCTTTAATTGTCTTCAGTGAAACTCCAAAACCCCCATAATGTCTACCTTAAAAGCATCAGGAGTATTTTAATTGAGTAATAACCATCCATATTTTCCTTCTAATAAAAGGAATTAAGAATGAAATTTTATGGTGATTGTAAACTATATTACTGACCCAAGAGACAAGAACAATTATGAAAAATATGTCCTATGTATTTGGTACAAATATGAATTTTGACTTTTAAACCATCTTCGAAGCTCAACCATCTTACTAAAGCTTTGGAAATAATATTTACATGATGATAACAGAGTGACTTATAATCATGATTATTATTACATTACCATTATTGCAGCAGGCTCTATGCCAAACACAAAACTGACTTAGTCTTTGCCTATTGGGCTTATGCTCAAGATATATGATTTATTTTTTTGTATTTTAGGACAGGGTCTTCAGGGTCTTATGGGGTCTCACTGTGTAGATCAGACTCACAGTGATTCTCCTGGTTA